>VXAY01005783.1:1647351-1796725 GCA_013399855.1 Oxyruncus cristatus | reverse complement strand
AAAAAAAAGAAAACCCAAAAAACCAAACCCAACACAGAAAGTGAAAAACTCTAAAGAAAAAAAAATAATAGGTGAAGCTGGGGACTCCAGCAACAAGCCTGACTTGGCTCAGAGTAACAAATATCTCTCAGGTATGAGTATCCAAAGTGTATGAGCTGACTGCTGTGTTAACCTCACCACTTGCTAATGGCTGACCTTCCTGGAAAAGGACCGTTGGCTGCTCTTCCCAGTTAAGTCAGGCAGAATTTTAAAAATCATCCTAGAGGTTTCATTTTCAAACGTGCTTGAGTTCTTTCAACTTTCGAGACATGATTCTTTCTGTCTAAATATAGGGAAGTGTGTCGCAATGTCAAAAATCTTCTGCTGAAGATTTTCCTGTGACTCACACAGCGTGCTGTTTAGGTTATTACACTCATTGCAAGCGCCTGCTCCACGCAGAAATGGGAGCAAGAATTGCTTAAACCAATTCAAAGTTTTCAACTTTGCAGAACAGCAGCCAGGGAACTGCGGGTATGTTAGCTGTAGACTGTGGGAGGCATCACTCTCTACTCACAGGGCAGCGAACGCTTGTGGTAGGTATGCTGGTAGTAGCTGTCTGTCTACGACAGATATTGAGAGCAAGCAAGAGAAATGTGTAGGGAATGGGCTGTCTCAAAATTTAGAGCTTTCCTTTTACATTTTGAAGCACCCAGAGAGTTCAAAGCCCTCAGGGAAGAGCAAAAAATAAGTGCTTTTTTTTTTTTTTTTCTAAATTCCTGAAGGATGCTGAAAGGGTAGAGCCACCACCAGCAACCTTTTCATTAAGGGAAAAACTGGACTTTTGAATGCAATCTGTGTGTGTGTAGCAAAACAATTTATTCCAAAAGGTTCGTGCACATGTGGTCCAATGAGCCAGTTTTTTTTGTAGAAGAGGACACATAGCAGACCAGGGTAATCACGAGAATTAGGACACAGTTCAGAGGGGAAGTTCTGGTATTACCCACAGCTGAGTGATAGCAAGTGGGAAGAGCACCATAAGGTCACATAGTCGTCAGTTTTTTAAAGAGGAACATACCAGAAGCACAGAGCTAGGCAGCACAGATTGACTGCACCCTTAAAAGATGCTCTGCTGCAAGAATTCTTAGTGGGGGGTATGAAATTTCTTGCCTCATCTTACTGGAAGAGGTGGGAAGCAAGGACGTTTGTGGGAGTAAAATGCACTGCCTTGATCTGATCGTTCCCTAATGTCACTTGTGGGTCCTGTCTAATCCTTCTCTCTGGCAATGGTGTTGTCCATCTGTGTTTATCTCTACTCTGAGTGTCCCATCGGCTTTTAAATTTGTGGATGTGCTCCAGATTCAGTGATGAATTTGGCCTTTATGATATTTATATCTCCACCCTTCCCTGACTGTTGCACAAGATTACATGATGGAATTTTTAACCCCAGGTTTTTCAATAGTTCTCATTGATTTAGGGGAGGGGGGAAAAGAAGAGCATTTTCTTCTTTAAAAAATGTAGAGAGGAATAAAGCTTAGGAGGAGGTGGTTAAATTCTAACTGTGTTCTAGAGAGCTTGAGCCTCAGCAGATTTAGAGATCTGTGAAATATGACAGGATAAAATCATATTCCCTAAAAAGTAAGTTGTTGCACTTGGGAAAAGAAGTGAGGAACAAACCCCAAAGGAACATGATCCTGAATTGGGGGAAGCAAAGCTTTGGCCCATTCCTAGCAAACAAAAATGCTGCCATTGGTCCACTGATTGTATAGTAGGTAACAGAAGAGAAGGAAAAATGAATGGAGATGATGTTTTCCAGGTGAAGTATGTGCCACATGCAAGGACAGTTTCTCCTCTGACCCCAGCTGCCCTGGAAGGGGACAAGCAGTCCAAAGCAATCTGTGCTACTGCCTCACGGCCCTTGGCAGCTTACCTAGAGATACTGGTGTAGTGGGCCTGCCCAAAAGGACTCCATCTGCCTTCTCTTTGCAGCTACCACTGCACTCTCTGTGCTTCTGGTCTTTCGATGGTGTCCTGCAGCCCTGGAGCAGTAGTTGCATGTCCCTCCTGCTACCAACTACCCCCGGGCTACCATCCAAATTCTTCCCCCTTGGGCAGTCAGGGGAATGAACTTTCACTCCTGCAGGGCCAGAGGGATTGAAGCGAGATATTGAGGAGTTTGCCCTGGCATTCTTACTGAGCATATGATCACTAAAGAGGTCTTAAACACCATGCCAAGAAGTCCAAATATACTGGGAACAGGATAAGCAAAGGTTGACTACTCCTCTATTAGGAGATAATGTGGCCCAGGAGCAGCAGATCTGCAGGGTGAGACCTTTGGTGCCATGGACCTGATGGGTCTCACGGCGCAGGAGCTTGTTTGGCCTTGTGATGGCAGAAGGTTGTAAGGCCAGACAGGCTGGGCCTTTCAGCAACCTGCTTTAGTGGAAGATGTCCTTGCCCATAGATCTGTAAGGTCCCTTCCAGTCCAACACATCCTGTGTTTCTGTGGTGGAAGTGCAGCAAGTCAACATGCTCTCCTGTAGAACAGCATGCCCAGTTCAAAAGTAGATTAAATATAATAAATCACGACCTTTATATGCCTGCAAAAATGCAATAACTGTGCTAGATACTTAGTATAGAGATTTTATTAAACCAGAAATACACACCTACTGAAGCTGTCTGTAATATATCCTCATAGCTCTCCGAAACTTTATTTAGGGAATTGCTTTTGCATTAAGGATTTCTTGCACGGAAGATAGATTTAAGAGATCAAACTATGACTAACAGTTACAAGCTTCCAACTGAATATTTTCATTCTTAGCCTGTCACAAACCTCTATTTTTAGTCAGCTGGAACAGAGACAGTATTATTAGCATCAGTAATTTCTGCTGTTTCTGATGTATTTTCAGAATCTTACCCAAGAGGAAGTATTCCCAAATATTATACTTCATCTATTCAAAATATTTAGTGCAGTTGAACTTTTATTTTTAACTTCTATTGCATTTGATTGCGAAAGCGAAGACCACCAGCAACTTTGGTTTGGTTGTTTTCGGATTTTTTTGCTATAGTAGAATATTACAAAAATCAAACTGATCAACAGAAAAGAGTAGGACTTCTTTTTAACAGAACTGAGAAAGTTGCACATCTGGCATTTTTAAAGGGACTGAGCACACTTCATCTATTAATGAAATTACTAAAGTTTAGAGTTTATCAGTACTTTTGTGGATCAGACCTTGTATCTCTCTGCTTCAGTTTCCTTGAACTTAATTGCCCATTCATTAAACTTTGGTATTTATTTCACTTGACTACATCCTAGGAGTGTTACAGGAGTTAATCTGGGACTCAAAACACCTGTATGTTTTTCACTGAATGGGGAGTGACCAGGAGCAAAACAAACACCTGCACATGGCATCAGCTTTCCTGCACAAGGTTGCCTGGTGATTACTCGCCGTTGTACAGCACGTGGTGCTTTACAGATGGTGAACACTCTGCAAAAAATAGATTTTGTTGTCCCTATAAAGGCAGAAAGAGAAAAATGGCTATGTAAGTGAGAATTAAATTTACTGAATCATTACATCTGGAATTAATGTGAATTCAGGTCCCCATTCTTAAATATATGATTTAGTTGGATTTAATTCTTAGATCCAGGCAGATCAGACTGTCTTTCCTCTATGAAGCTCCACATGAATTTAAACTTTGGCATAATCATACCGTTCCTTGAACATTTGAGGGTCTGACACAACGAATAGTCAATTGAAAACTCCCACTGAATCTTGAGAAATCTTGAACAGATGGTAAGATTTGCAGTGACTAATTGACATCCCTGTCAGGTAATCTGTTACTTACTAGAAAAATAATTTAATTAAAAGAGGAAAACGCATGGGAGAGCATGAGAGTCAACATGTGGACACGAGTCTGCACTTGATACTGGACTGTTTGTAGCTTGCTCGTCATTTTTCATGTGATTTCTAAAACAGCATAACTATACTTAGTGAACTAGGCACAGTGAAAACATGATGTAAAACACAACAAGCAATTAGTTTAAGTTAAAACTGCTTTTGTTGATCTCTCATTTTGCTCTCTGTATGGCAAAGTGTTAGAGAAGGCAGCTGTCAGTAACAAAACCCTTGCTGATAAAATGGACTGTTTTTCCTCTGACTGATGTGTATTCCACTGCCATTAAAATTCCTTCTCACTTGTGTTTGGATTATTTTTTGGTAGATATTTTATAGTGCTGGAATCTCTGCAATTCACTTATGTCAGCTGCAAAGGCAAAATGTGATTGCTGTGTATGCTTCTCTGTGGCGTGTTGCAGGTGCACAGTGTTCCTTCAGTAACTTGCAAGTAAGCACATATTTATCACAAAGCAAGACTAAGTTATTCAAGGAACTCCAGTAAAAACACTAGTGACTAGGTCAAAACCACTTGAAAAGCATGAATACGAGTAGTTGCCTTTTCTGCAACCACAAGTTCAAGAACAGTTTTGACATAACTTGTGCCACGTGGCAGCATTTACTACAGGCAGAAGGTACTGGAGGCATCCCACTATTTCAGGAAACAAGAGTCTTGAAGATAAACCCAGCAGTTCTTTCTGAAGAGTCCCCTTACCACCCCACTGAGTTGGGTGGTTAATTCTCACCAAGCACTTTTCACTGACACACCACACAGTTGCTTTCATTTAGATGTGCAGCCAGCTCTTTGCATCAGCTGCATTTCTGCAAAGTGGTGTGCTGGGAATGGCAGAAGTAAAAACCCAGAAAATCTGGAGAAGGAGCCAGGCTGTTGAAGAGTGTGGTCCAATGTCAAAATAATTTTCTATGCCCGCCCTTCGTTCATGCTTTAAGGGAAATATGAAGTACTAGCACTAAAATGGGAAGGATCAGCAACAACATATAGGTGCATGCCAGCAAAATGGGTAATTGTCGTCTATACATCAGATGCTTCAAATACCACAAGAGATAATGCAGAAAACAATGTAGGGGGCTCACTGTTAATCTGGACTGTGGCTTCTTCACTGTTCACTGGCATCTGTTTCACAGCCCACAGTTTATGGGTTGCAAAACAGGCACAAAATTTCTAACAGCAATTCAAATCACTTAGAAGCCACTATAACATCCTTACCAAAAATAATACGTGCTGGTCTGCTCAGAATTCAGTTAAGTGAATTAGAGTTTTCATTCCAAAAGCACAGATTTTTACCAATTATTTCAGAAGTCTTTCATCAGGTAGGTCCACCCCATAAAGCAGGGCACACAGTGCCCCGGTCAGCCTCTGAACAGCCTGATCTATCTTCATGGCCTAACATGGGCACACACGAAGGCACTGGCTCGTGTCCCAGCTGCAATATACATGGCTTTGTCTGAGGCTGCACCCTTTTTTTGAAGCAAGGCCAGTAAGTAATTATATAGCATTCAGCCCTGGAAATAGGTGTCTCAGGGCTCTTTGACTCAGTACTCCCTGCTGGGTGTAGACATGCCTTAAGTCAAAGCACAGTGGTGAAGAGGGACTGTGTTGTTTTTTTAAAGTTACCTTTGAAATCATTACGGGGGTGTGTGTGTATCCTTCAGTTTATTTTGTTTTCCATTGAAATGTATTGCTCGAGGTCCTTCAGCTTATCATGTCATCCTCGTCCAACACATGAGTCACCAAGGCTTCCTGTGTAGGAAGCAGACAGAGCTCTTCTGATTAACAGGCATCCTGATGTTGCAGGTAGGCACACAGGTATGTCAGTCATCGCAACAGCGAATCCAAGAAGAAGCAAGGCCATGCAGGCAGGAGAGGAAAAGCGGGGCATTTTTCTTTAACAAGGTTAGAGAAGGAACCAGCTCGTTTTATTGCAAACCACCCTCACATAAAACATGAGCCAGTTGCAGCTTTTGCACTGGGCCTCTGAACTCTTTCCTTCCCTGTGTTTGCTTCCCTCTTTTTATTTTTGGGGTTTTTTTCCCTGATTTCCCCTGGCCATCTGCACGCCCACCCCAAGCAGGAGGTCTGGCCGCTGGCTGAGAGCAGCAGTGCTCGTTGCCAGCGCTGTGATAAGCCCTGGGCTGGGGAGGGTCCTGCCTCAGCTCCCAAAGGCTGGGCAGTTGGCTCGGTTGTTGACATCTGTTCCTTTTCCACGGTAACGACTGGGAGTGGCCTTTGGTTGTCAGGTCCCCTGTTACTGCTTGCAGCTTTGCGCAGCGTTCCCACACGTGTAAGCTGAGGTATCTGATTATTTTAAGTTCATTCACACATGCAGTTCCTACATTGTCTTTTCGACTGTGAACTTTTGTTCTGAGAGAATAATCCATCTAAAATTGCTCTCAGCTTTTTACCAGTGGAACTGAAAATACTCATTGTATAATTGGCTGGAAGATGCTGTGTTTTCCACCATTGTATTGTGCTTTCATGGGTAAAATGGCAAAATTGTCTCGATTCTAGTATCACAGTTACTGCTGACACAACACTGGCTTTGCTCCTCTGATTTTAGTTATTTACTCCAATGCCAATTGTTTTGGGATTCTCTTCAGTCAACAGATTTTTGACACTGAATTTCTGATTATTTCTGGATAGTTTATTACTAAGTGTTCTTCACTAGCTGCTTTTGAAATTCCTGTTTCTATTGTTGAAGCTGTTGAGATGGGAGTTTTCTCCTTCCCAGCCAGGGCTCTCCCTTAGCTCAGAGATGCAGGGAACTTCTAATCCCCGCGCCTCTGACATCACGGTCCTTTGCCATGGCAATGTCCGAGAGCTGTGCAGCCAGCGGCTCTGCAGAAACCATATAGGTGAAAAAAGGATGAAATCAGAGGGAGGATTGACACTCATATGCTGTGCACCTACACAAATGTATGCAAAAAAGAAAAAAAAACAAACTGAGGAAGAATGAAAAAGCCAGAAACGGAGAAGTTATTTGGGTTTTGTGTTTAAGGTGTGGGCTTGAAGCAGAGGAAAGTTCTTCTTGTATGTTTCCTTAATTCCTGGATGTTGGTTTTGTGCTGTACATAGGCAGCATGACTTCATCCAGCCAAAATATTGCCAGTGCCTTCTTTTCATGGATATTAAGCTGTGGTTGACTTGGTTTGAGGTTGTTGTTGTTGTTGTTCATGACATTTCCATGCTTTTCCCAAATTTAGATAGTTGAAAGGCAAAAGGATAAGGCTCAGAACAAGGCTCCTTATCTTTCCCCCCTAGATGTTCTGTGACCTTAATTTTCCAGCAGACTGAAGAAATCCCTAATCTCTGGAATGATTAATTCAAATTATATTGCACTTTGCCTTTCTTTAAGCAATAATTAGGTTCCCACTGAATCAAAAATATTCATTAATGTTGTACCCTGATTTTTAAGACAATTTCTTTTGTCATGCACTTAATTGTCCACCTCTGGAAGCCTCTACCTGTCATGCAAGGAAAAATGCTTGTGCTGAAACCTATGCTGTTAGAACAGAGTTTCCCTTGTTAAACTGCACTGACTTAATTCACTCTGCTTAAATGAAACCTGTTGCAACTAGTCACATCTCATTCATAGTTAATTTATAGAAGGAAAGTCTTTTGTCATTTGGATGCACATTATGATAGTGGAGCTGATTATGTGTTAGTTTCCTGGTTCACAATACAAACTAATGTGCAATCTTTGAAAAAATTTTACTTTATTGTCACACTTGTGAAGAAGTCTTTGCCTGTGGGAAGCTATGGAATACACACTCTATACTTGTGTTGCAACACTTGCAACTCTCTTATCATGACCAATGTGATCCTATTTGACACTGATAGTTGGGCTGAATCTGCTGAAAATAATTTTTTTTTTTTTTTCGCCTGATGTGAGCCAGCTGCATAAAATATGCCTGGACCTGGCAAAACTACGTTCTCCTTAAATGAGAAGCCAACCTGCAAAATACGCTTTCATTTGGTAGGGCAGCCCACTCTGCTGCATGAAATAAATGTACAACTTCCTTGATGACAACATTTTGTTTAAGATGGTGAATTACTCCCTGCGCTGCCAATTTATGACATTGTTTCCCTCTGGGCATCCCTTTCAGCTTATCTGTTTCTGCCAAGATAAGTGAATTGAATCATCTGGTAGTACTTCAGCTGCACATCTCACCCCTTTAACTGGCCAATGGTCAAGCTGACTCAGCTGCTGCTCTATGTTATACCCATAAGTTTGTTACATATACTTAATTAATTCATTCCTGCTTTCAGACTTCGGAAGCTGATAAGGCAAGGTTGCCCTCAGCTCAGTTCCTATTACTTAACTTAAACATTTGATTAAATGTAATAATAAAATTACATTAGTCCTTTGAACTCCTATCTACCCATGATTCAAAGGATTAGAAGTTAATCCAATCTTCTAAGGAGGTTTTTGAAGTTTTGAAAGTATCTTTTATCTCGGGGACACACATTGTTGTGTTAGCCCCCTTTCTTTGTCATTTTCTGAAGGTCACCTCTAACTTTGCAAGGCTTGAGAGAACTCCTGCAGCCACCTCATCTGCCAGATGCCTGTCTCCGACCCTCAAGCTGAGCTTGACCATGGGTTCCCACACTGGCAGGTCTCATTCTGCCTTTCTTCTTAATGAGTCCTCAAACAAGGCCCCTGAAAAATAGATGTGCTGTGGAAGACAAATATATCAAATGCTTCTTCCTCATGCCCTCTTTCACTTCAGAGGACTGACAACCATCAATAAGCCCTGTATCTCCATCCAGTCCACAGATGCCATGGAGGTCATATTTTATTGGCTAAGCACAAAAGGTTGAGTATCCCTAAATTCCTCGGATGCCTGATGAATTACCACAGACAATGACAAAAGAGAGACCTCCTCCTCCCACCAAAAGTCACTTCAAAACCTGCACCTGGTCTAATCTTTTCTGCTTGAACTAATTGCTCTTTGCAGTGGCATATGGAAAAAGGCTCCTTTGCCTAAAAGTGATATTTCAGACTGCAAAGACGTTTCATAATATTGCTTGTTCATTTCAGAGACTGCCTACACATTACCATGATTTTCATTTGCAAAAAAAAAAAAAAAAAAAAAAAAAAAAAAAAGGGAAAAAAAGAAAAGAGAAAAAAATAGCAAGGGAATTTTCATATTTAAAGCTTCCTGAGAGAAGGATGAGGGAACATCATAATTTGTTCATCTTCTTGAATAATTCATGTATACTTACAAAAAAATCTGGAGGAGTTTCTAGTCTATGTGGGCACTGTGTAAAAGTGGAAGCTTTATTTATTTTTAAGTAGACTTGTCAAACTGAATTTCCTTTTGATACACAAGGTACGTGATGTTGTTAATATTTTACCAGTAAGATTTCAGAAGACAGTTGATGGCTGTTATGGCCACAAGGCATGAATGCAATCAGCCACTCAGAAGTTTGGTGTGGCATGAGCTGTGAGTCTGGAAAATTCTGCAGAAGAGGGAAGTACTATTTGCAAACATGTTTAGCATGGTGGCTTAATTATGGCTATGAATGCTTATGAAAGTGTTCAATCTTACCAGGTAAGAAGATGCCAGGTGACAATGAATTAATCTTTATAATACCCTAAAAAGTGTAATTTCTGGCTGTTGTAACATAGAACCTAATATGCTTTCCTTACCCTATGATCCACTTACTTCTTTTAGAGGAGCAGATTTCTCTCCTTTTTCATTAACAGCCCAGAGATATTGTCTATCCAGAGATCCAAATCCACCCAGGCAGAAATCAACCCTGCACCTCCTCATTCCTTGAGAGAGGCTCTAATCTGCTTTTGAGCTGGAACCATCACAAGGTCTTTTGTGGATGCATGCCTTTGTGGGACATAAAAGTTTCCCTTTGTGTAGAGAAATTCAGGTTTTAATGGGTTTGGGGCAATCTCTCCTCCTCTCTCCTGTGGCTTTGGTATTTTTTCAGGCATTGACTTGGGTGTGAAAATCCCTCTTCTCCTCATCCACTGGACCTATAACACCATGGGGATATATGGAGCCTCCTCCTGTGCCCAACCACTGTTGGAATAGTTAAGTAAAATAAGACAGGTCCAAGAAGAGGGGTTGGCAGAGCCTTGCATAAAATTGCATAAAATTGCATGATGGGATTATTCACCTGGGGAGGTGGGTAGCATGCACACAAATGTCCCCAGGCAGATACTGGAACTGTACCTGTTTCCTAGATGAACAGAGATTAAATATCTGCCAGGCTTGTGGCTAAAAAGCAAATGTTTTGAAAGACATAAAACCAGCTTTGTTTTGTGAAATCAAAGAATTATGACTCAGGCTTCAGTGGAAAACTTCAAATTATGAATCACTAGCAAAGATGGGCACTTCCCTGAAATTTGTTTGGGAGCTGGGCAAGCACAAGAAGTGGGGCTTGCTTGTAGGTCTTCATTCCTCACAGGCAAGAGAGGCAAGCACCATATTACTGCAGTTTCTATAAATGCCACTATAGGTGTATAACTATAGGGGCATCTGTTGGAGTCAGTGATTACGGTTTCTTCAATGCAAAACTCTGCACTTTTTCTGTGTATAGATGTCTGTCTCAGGGAGAAAATACCAATTTGTGAGAAGCAGCCACACTTACAATGCTCACACAAATTGCCAGTGACCAAGAGGTGAGAGCTTGCTTTGTTTCAGCCGTGCTGCTGAGCCATCTGGGATTACAGTGAGGGCATGTCTTCCTCTCAGAGATGTGTTGATGGCAGTCACCAAGGTAGTACAGACATTGTTATTCTCCCAGGAGGGATTCCCAGGAGGTTTGCGTGGTTTAGGATAAAGTTCACGCTGAGGTGCAGTTGACAGTGCAAGGTATGTTTAAGATAGCACAAGCAAGAATCCTGGTTGCAGGAGGGACATGCATTTGGTGCTTAACTCTTCTTTGCGCCCTGCATAGGAAACCCACGTATTCCCCTGACCGTGCACTGTGAGTTTTTCTAGCGGCACCATACCCTGCTGAGTGATACACGCTGCCACAGGCTCACCCAAGAGGGGCAGTGGGATGAAGGAACACAACAAACCATGCATTACCCATTTTTTCCTGGATTACATCATCTATAAAGCCTCTTTCAACTCAAATTTCTCTGAACAAACATGCACACAACCAAATCCTGCTCTTCATCCAGAGTGCATACCTCTCCCCTACGGAGCACTGAACACCCACCTCATGGCATCCCACCAGATTGCCTTCCTTTTACTGAGCTCTACATCTCTTATCTACCTCAAATAAATTTAGACTGGTCAACTCTCTGAGGCCTTTTTATGCTGAGATAAGAAGGGAGAAAAGGGCAGAAAGTTTATCCCTCCAGCTTTGCCCTGGATTCCCTCACAGGCAGGATGTCTGCCCCATCTCCACATTGGAACAATTTGAGTTTAAAAGGCTTGAAGTATCCCTCGTTGCGGGGCTAGTGTCAGAGCTGACATTACATGCAGTAAAGGGATTATCTTGATGTTTCCTATCGACTAATATGCCTTTTTGATGTAAAACAGATTAGTCTGATTTCATTTCCCACCTTCATTACAAAGGCTGTCCGACTAGCACAACAGCACTCCTGCATGGCGTCTGAAATCCTTGCTGTAGTAATTACATACAGCAGGGACTGGATTGCATTTGCTATTCCTGTGATTCACCTGTAACAATGATCTTTGCCAGCATTTTCTCTTTTAGTAGCTAGAACATCTGAAGCATTACCTAGGCCATTTGACCTACAGAAAAAGAATACTTGTCATCACTAAGTCACTATCAAAAGAAGAGGGCTGTTAATAAAAAGATCGTAGATATATCTCTGTGGATTAGGGTTTAATATAAAAAAGCTCACAGAATTCCTCATTTGTTCCATCCTTGTCATGCAAGGCACCAAGCAAAACTGTATCTTGTGGAAATTGCTCTGCACAAGCAAAGAGGGAAGATGATTTAGAAAGCCTTGGCACACAGCTCAGTCCAGTGTCATTGACTGAAAGGGAATGGAATAGATTTAGTGGGGCTAAAGAAGAAGCAGGAGAAGAGCTCTGGCAAGATCACAGGCCACAAAGACACGGGGAATTAACATGTTTTAGAGGTAGGTTTTTTTCTAATAGGCTTTTTATATCACATTTGAGCATTCATTGTTGGGTGCTGTTCTTGTTCAATGCCCAATGGATCAAAAGGAAAAGTTATCACTGGGCCTTTAATGAGGTGTAAAATCATTGGATATCTTTGATGGCTTCCTTCCCTGCCTACAAACTATAGTTATTAATGGCAGCTTCTTTTACTCTCTTTAGAGGTGGTGGTTTGTAAATATAAATGTGATGATTGAAATAGGTTTGTAAATAATGGTGAGCCCAGAGGCCAAAAACTGACAAACAAACAAACAAACAAACAAAAAAAGGGTCACGGTGAATCTTGCTACAAACCTGTTTTCTGAATGATATATGCATCTTGTGACAGCTGTGGAAAGCTAAGACAATGTTAGAAACTCTGGTTTGATAAAACATTTGCATGAAGAATAGTTCTTACAGTGTTTGTAGAAGATTGTCATGGCTTAAAAATGCCATGGCAGCCCAGGAAGTGGCTTAACATGAGAATGCTTCTGTTTCTGACACCAATGGCTGTGCATGAAGAACAAGGCCAAAAAAGCATTCAAAATAGCCATTTGTATAGCAGCAGGTTAGAAATAAGATCAGACTAGAGATAAGAAGGAAAGAAACCCAGGGCAAAGAGGAAAAGCAGAGGAATTCAGAGGAGGCATCCAGCAAAAGAAACTTTATTTTACCGTGATACATTTTAACTTTGCACTTTTTGGACTGGGGGTTATCTGACGTGAGTACAACCACTATGCACGCACCGTGATTGCAGGCATATAACTTTCTACACGCTACCAAAATAATTCTTTACATGTTTCTTTCTTAATCTATTTCACTGAAAAAGTGTTGTTTTCTGTTTGAAAAAAGGCATGGGTGAGGACAGCAGTTTTATGTTGGAAGTTTAGCCTTGTGTCACTCAGTAGTTCCATGCATCCTTCCATGGATCTTGGCAGTATCAGACTGAAAAAAGTAAAAAACCAAGAGTACTCAGCAGATACTGTGCAGGCAGACACCCAAAGGCCTTGGTCTCTACAGCATCCACAGATGTGCTGGTCTTGTCTTTCCTTCCAGCTCAGCAGCATTTCAAAATCACATGTTTCTGTCTGGTCAGTTCCCTTTGAGATACCGGTCTGGAATTCCTTTAAAATATCTCCTTGAACATTAAGCTCTATACAAAGACAAAAGATATTGCTTCTTGAAGGAAACAGTTTTTCCCTCAGAGATTATATGACTTCTGCACCTCTTTCCCAACATCGTATTTCTTGTAATGTTTTAAGGAGCCTGAAGTGCTAGTTTCTACTTTAACATATTTGGAGGGGGGAAAAAAAATTGATGCTATAAATCTTTGTTCATGCACAATGAAACCATGAGACCTGGGGAGGCACTTAAGAAAACGTCAGATAAGATCAAGGAGGTCTAAGGGACCTCCTTTTGGAATATTTTTTGTCCTCTTTTTTAACAAGGCTAAAGCCAACAGTAGTTAAAATTTGACCCAAACTTTGAGGAGTTAGTGTAAGGCATCAACTGGTAGTAAAAAAAAAAAAAATGTTTTCTCTCTCTGGAAAATGCCTGATACATACAAATTGGGTGAAATCAGCAGACAATTAAAACCAAACATGTGTTGTAGATAGTTTCCATTGAGCTTTTATGACTGAATGAGCAGGACAGCTGAGTTCGGAAGTTATTCTTGGAAAACTTTTAATATCTGCCCTCACAGATTCTTTTTAAAAGACATAGTGTCAACATCACAATCTTCTATAGCATCTTTATGAAGGAATTGTTGATGGAGTTTGGAAAGAATTACCTGGCAAAATATTGCTGCAAAATAATATCATTACACTCACTAAGAAAAAGAGACCTGTATGTTCCACTGGAAAGTTCATGTTCTCTACTGAACATGTTGGCAGGATCCTTTCTATTTTCACCATCATCGTGGTGCCTACAGAGCACCAGACCTTACCTCAGACCTACTCAAAGACCTTCTGCAGTCAGTTTCAGTGTTAGCTGAACACAAAAATCTGTATTTCAGCATTTCAGCATGGTGCTTTGCTTACGGCTGGGAAGCGCTTGCAAACCTGTTGATGAATTGCTGGTGAGAGATGGAACGGTCTTTGCCACCAGAACGGGGCTGTGCTTTCAAAAGGAAACGTCATTCTGTCAAGCAGTTCGTTTTTCGTTGTTCTTTTAACAGATTTAATGGGAATTGAACATCACACCCTTTTTGACAGAAAGATAAATGGGCCAACAGCTCTTGGCTACTGTCATAGCTGCAGTTCATGTGGGAGTGAGCGTACGCAAGGCAGACGTTTACAAATGACATTTGTAAAAGTTATTACTTGGGAAAAAGTTTTTTTTTTCTTAGTCCTAGACTGGTCTGTGTTGCTTCCTTCCTCTCAACAAGGAGTTGAGTTCAAACACAGACAACATGTGTGTGTCCATTTGGCTTCAGCAGCCACCTATCTTTTTATGTAAATTAGCAATGCTTTGAGTCAGATCATATAGTTACACAGCTGGGTTTTTTAACTCCAAAATAGTTATTCCTGAAAAAAGCTGTTGGTGACCAATAATCAGGCATTTCTCTTTTTCAAACCATAGAAACTGAGAACTGCCATAAATCAGAGGCATCAGCTTTTATCTGAAATCACCTCTACTCTGAAAAGCTGTGATACTTTATTCCAAATGTAGGCTTGTCACCATAGAGATAAGATGAATTCAAGGATTTAAGACTTGCCAGAAAATATCATGTACCATACTTAAGATAAAGCTTTGCTTGCTTAAATCAGCAGTGGAAGCTGAAACTGTAAACCAGCATCTAACAAAGACTGGCCAAAGCAAAGAAAGGATTCACATTCTTTAAATAAAAGCTATCTGGTTTTGACTAAGAAGAGTGTAAGTACCGAAGCTATGTTTGTCCTCAGAAGTCTTCAACAGCTATAGTTACTGCGATTTTCTGGGCATTTCATTCTCCCTTTTTCTACGCTTTCAAAAATAAATGTTCATCTTTGTTTAATTTTAATTTATCCCTTAACATTTTAAAATCCATCTGGCTTTTTTTTTTTTTTTCAGGACCAAAAGAAATCTAATCAGTTCTTTTTGGGGATATATAAGGTGTTGTTAGAAATGTTTTTTGCATATAACAATCCCTCTGTTCCTAGAAATTATTTTACTGCACCCAGATTTGAGCTAAGTATCCCCAAACACAGATATACTTCTCTCCCCTATTAGCCATGAAAGAACAGACAGAATTTTCAGATGTGCCTTGGGAACTAAGACACTTCTATAACTGTGACTCATGTTATTGAAGCCTATTCACGGCTAAGACATTTTTGAAAATGAGCTTTCTTTTGAAAATGATGATTCTGAGGAATTCCAGGGCTCTGGAAAATGTTATGCCATATTGTCATGAGGCGCACTGCCCCTCAAAGTTGAGAAGAAGCTTTAATGTAAAGTTCTCAAGGAGGATCTGGGAGAAGCGGAGACAGCAGCATCTGTCCACCACAAGAAACATCTGGTACCCTCAAAAAAGCCACTGTGTTCAGTGTCTCCCCATCTTCCTCGTGGCAGTGGGGATTGCTGCAGGATGAGAAAAGATGAGCTGCCCTTGCAGGCACTGCCTGTGACCAGACCAGTTGCTGCTGAGGGATGTAGTCACCTCTCAGTTGCACACAGAAGACAATTAGGGCATCCTAGGGACAGTCCCTGCTGTCCTGGGCTCTTGACGCAGTATTTGGCCAGATTGGTGGGGAATGGCCATCGTTCTCAGCACCAACTGCTCGGCCAGGGGCATGGAGGAGGGCTGCAAAGGGAGCGGGCACACAAAGGGGTGTCTGGGTTCAGAGGGCTTGTTTGGTTGGTGTTACTATTACAAGTAGATAGTCTCAAAATTAATAACAACAATAACAAAGGGATTCAAATTTGTATCTTTGTAGTTTCCCATCCAGTGCCATGGACACTATAATGTATAACAGCAAATATGATGAAGTCTCCACACCAGAACTAGGGGCTCCCTTTCTAATCACAGTAAAGCCATTTTAACAACCTTCCGCAAGCTCAGCAGCAATGCAAATATTCCAAGTGGTGCAATATGTGTTTAGAAGAAGGGAGAAAGGGCTTAAAATTCATTTAAATTGAAAAACAGCAGTCATGCATTTCTCTAAATGATTGTTTTCAGTACCATAAGCCACATCCTTTCAAATTTCCTCTGCTTGGCCACATCATTGGAATGAAGTGTCACAGTTGGTTAAGTCACTTTGACATCATCCTGATGATGTGTCAAGCACAGGAAATTTGAAAGGACAGGGCTCAGTAAGGTCTTACTCTAACTTGCCTTCTTTTGACAATTCCTCTCTCCAGCCCCACACCCTCCCTGCTCCTTTTTTCAGCTTCAGTGTTTCTGAGCTCGGTTAACTCTTAAAATTCCTATGACAAGGCTTATACTGTCAAAAGTGTGGAAAGAGCACCCTGCCAGGTCTCCTACCTTTCTTTCAAAGCTCGCATTTTCAAAGTGTCTAAATATTTATGATGATGTGTCGTAAGTAAAATCAGTTATATTGAGATTGCCAGAGGAAAAATGCAAATGAACCTCAACTGTGAAGTTGCACGTGGCTGCAGCTTTAGAGTGTAGGACTGGAAAAGAGCTCCTGCAGGGTATGAGCCTTTGGCCTAGATACAGCAGACAACTGGTGAAAGCAGAGCCCATTGCATAAACTGATTCATAATGAAGTAGTGACATTTTTTCCTTCAAATATTGCTAATGGAAAACTGTTCCAAAAATTTACAGCTCTGGGTAGGAAGCAGTGTAGGCAGCTCTTGTGCCAGAACTGTCCATCAGCTTAAATAGCTCTTTTTTTCTGGTCTCCTTTCTACATCCATGATGTACTTAGAGAAAGCAATCCCACCTACTCTTAAGCTTCACACTGGGTACCTAAACAAGCCCTGTTATATTTGCTCGGAAATTAGTCTCTCCATTCTTCTGAGAAGTCCATCACTGAATAATTTTCAGTTTCAGTGCTTCTTTCTTGATAATAGATGAATGGAAAAGAAAACAGTATTTCCTGTGTGGACTTCCACAGATTCTCATGCAATCTTACTGTTTTACTTTTGCTGTTGGAAGTACCTCCTCTACATACTCACCAGGATAGCTCCTGGGTTTGCCCATGAATGCATGGCCCATGGCCCATACCCATTCATTCATAAGCAGATGTTATTTTCCAGTAGAAATTCATGGTTCAGAGGCCAATTCATGGATGGCCTACATCCAACCTGTATCCAAGTGCTCAGTACAAGTTAGCTATTTCTGAAGGTTGCCAGACAGATGGAGGCAGACCTGTGTCTTTGCTCCCTCTGTGCAAGGGTGTTGCTCTCGGTTCTGTTACACATGATCTCACTTCTAGTGCACCAGTCCCCAAGGTTATCCATTTCTCTCTTTCCAATTCTTTTAATGCTTTCCAGTTTTATGTCATCAGTAAATATGTCTCATTTGCTACTTTTTTCCGTGCCAAGGTCACTTATGAAACTATTAAGCAAATAGATCCTAAGGTCAATCCATCACACAATAGATTTCCTCCCACCTGATAATTTCTCTTTCAACAGAACCTGTTGTGAGGTGCCCTTTAGGCAGTTGCCTGTTGACCTTATAGTTATTATACTAATTCTCAGCTTCTGCACATAATGTAACCTTTTTCCCTGTGGCTTCATATCAAATGTTTACCTGAAATTCAGATAAAATGCTGCATTTCCTTTGTCCCTGAAAGCATTTTTATCATTAGAGAAATATACTTGCCTATTCTTGCATGATTCAGTTTTGTTAAAGCCATGCTCCATTTTATATTGCTTTTTTATTTCTCTCAACTTATACTTTCTTTTAAAAATCCATACCTATATTTTGCATACTATTAAAGTCAGGTTAGCCCCTCGTTGTCAATGGGCTATTTCCATCTTTTCACAAACATTACATTAGTTGTATTCAATTGTAATCCACCATGCCAATCCAATGTAACTAGTACAAAAATTATTACCCAACCCTCAGTTTCTTTTGCCACCTCTTCCCCAGTTCCAGGAGGGAGCTTGTCTGGTTCAGAGGTTTCTGCTTCAGCTCCAGCTGTGCGTATTTTCAGTTTGAGGCTCTCGCTTTCATTACCCACCCTACTCTATTTCATTGTTTTTATTAAAAACGAGGCAGAGTTTTGAAACTTTACCTGTATTACCTATGATTTCTATACCGTCTTCACTCCAGTGGGCTTTACTTTTTCTTCAGTGTCATATATGTGGTTAAACAGCTTTTTCCTTATTGTCTCAATTTTTTTTCCCAAGATGTAATTCAGCTGGAATTTCACTGATTCTCACTTTACCTGTGTGTTTCCTGATATCTAGTGTAGCTCATTTTGCTGATCATTCAATTCTTTTCCCTCCTGAGAAGACTTCTTTGAAAATCTTAAGATATTCTTTGAGGTGATTATTTACCACGTTCTGTCCAGAGTGCTTCCCTACAAGTTTACAAAGATTTTTCCTTTGCTTGTGACACAGATTCCAGATAGGGTGCACTCCTTTGACTTTGAGTGATTCTACGATTCCTCTGCACTCAGGTCCTTGATTTCTTTTGGATAGCTCACTAATTAGATATCTTCATTTTTCAGTCTTTATCCATTTGAAATCTAAAACCTTAATTACAAAACTGCCTTTGTTTATAGTTAAATTGTATTTCAACTGAATCAACCCATGATCCACTTGAAACAAGTTTTTATTTCTTATCACTTATAAAAACAAAATGTAGTTAAGGGTGCCCTCTTGCTCAATGAACTGTATCTTAGTTGATAAAGAAAATTGTCTACTATCAGACTCAGGAAAACCTGGACCTTATCCTTAATATTAATATTTATTTTTCATCCTATATTTTGGCATAGCATAATAGACTGTACATGTACTACAAATAGCTTTATCCACGATGTGAGACTACCTTCTCCTTTATGGTCTCTTACAGTGTACCATACAACGTTACTCCATCTCGTGTTTATCTAAAAATAAATTTTTTATCGCAAATGCTTCAGTATCCCTGTTCTCTCATCCTTGACAAAGCATCTTATATTTTTGTTGAAATATGATTTAAGACCCACAGCTACATATGCTATTTTCCTTTTTTTTTTTGGGGGGGGGGAGGAAGGAGGGATAACCTGGACATTTCAGTTGTCCCTTAATTTTCACTGGTGTGGTAACTGGACTAGAAGCTGTCCTTTTGTTAACAGCGCCATCACTTGCGTGATTGCTTTCAGTATTAGCTTTTCCAATTTCCCCTCTTTCCATTTCTTCTTTTGGAGGCTGGGGAAGGTTGCTAAGTATATTTCTATTTTATAACCACAGTCTTTAGGCCTGAGTGCTCAGAAACAATGGGCCTGTAGCACATACAGCATTTTGTCCCTCTTATCAGCACTCCCCAGCTCAACTCCCTGGCCAGCTCAGGGTTTCAAACCAAGTGACTCCCTTAGGGCTTCTCTTCATCCTGCACTGATACACTGCTTGTGTTTTGCTCCAGACTGGCATTCACCGAGTGTATAATCCTGTCCTTCTGCTTTTATATTTATGTCCCAGCTGGCTTTTCTTCAGCGGTTGACTGCCTCTACCATCAGCTCAGCAGAGTACTCAAAAAAGCCCTGGGTTGAGGACCTTTCCAGAGATGACCAGAAGTGGACAATATCACCTACACCACCTTTAACACAAGAGATCAACAATGGGCCAAAAGATCACTTTATTTTTATATTATTATAGCTTAACACCTGTAATTTTCACCAGTATGAGAGATTAGTATTTTCAGACCTGATTAGAGATATTAGGTTTTCTAAAATTTAATGTATCTATGCAGTCTATGCAGGCTCTGGTTATAGGTAAGGGATACTGCTACTACTGTAGCTTCCCTCTCTTTCTCTAATTATTACTAATTATGTATTAAATAATTTTGTTAAACAGGTTCCATCCAGCCCCTATATTCAAAGTGCCCTTTGCCTGAACCCTTCAAACCTGGCACAGAAATTTCTAGTAAAGTTTACAATACAAATGGTTTATGGAAATAAAGTGGCACTAGGACTGTTTTGACTAGCTGTGCCAGTTCAAACCCACATAAGTCATACAATGAATTGTTATGGTTTGAAAAGAGCTGTTTGCATGTTATTTTTTTAAAGCACTAATTAAATGATATATAAAGCTACTAACATCTTAGGTCAGGGAGAGTGCCAAAATGGACATTATAAAAATGTTCACTTTGGTATTAATTCCGTGTTTATGGGGCGTCTCATGTCTCTAAAATCTCCCTAGACCACTATTAATCATAACATATCAAGTACATTCATCACATATTTTTCCTGTCATACACCAAAGAATGTCTTATTAATTAAAGGGGTGAAAAATTGGAAAGGTTCCTTTTCTCCTCTATTGTTTTGTAGAAGAGGAAATGATAAAGTTCAAACAGTAAATCTGTTCCTTTCCAAAAAAATGTTCTTATTGGGAAAGCAGACTTCTGTCACATTAAAAGCAAAACTGTTTCGTGAAGTTTGGCCCAAATCTAGCTTTGGGCTGCTTGCTCATCTACTTCTTCTGAACTCAATTCGCTGCAAAAGCAGGATTTGGCCTTTTAACACTTGTGCTGCAAAATCCATGACTGTTATTAAAGGCATTTTAATTAAACCCAGCATTAAAACTGCATTTTTCTTTCAAAACATCTATAACCAATAATTAGCAGCAAGGGGTTTTTCAAACCTCAAAAGAAATTGTTTGGGTGATATGCTATATGTGGTTTATAGATTTAAAATCCCTGGGGTTTTGTTTTCTGGGAAAGAGAAGACAAATCTCCATTTTAAAGCTAAATGGGTTGGGTTTTCTGTTCATTCCCTACTGGACAGTCGTCCACATCCTAAAAGCTGAATGCAGCCTTAATTCATCACAGCTGTTTTCTTTACAATAGAATTGAATTTTATATAGCTCCATTCATATTTGAGGTGTCCCAAAGCATTTGACAA
The DNA here is from genome assembly GCA_013399855.1 of Oxyruncus cristatus. NCBI lineage: Eukaryota > Metazoa > Chordata > Aves > Passeriformes > Cotingidae > Oxyruncus > Oxyruncus cristatus. The sequence continues at coordinate 1,775,748 of VXAY01005783.1, read as the reverse complement.
AAAGGAGTCATTGCCAGCTTTCATGGCCACTACAGCACATCAGAGTTTTGCTTGAGGAAGGTCCCTGGGATTTGGGTCCTTGGCTGTTGGTGATGCTCTGGGCATGGGGACCACCAGAGTAGATGTTTTGCACTCAGCAGCCCCTTTCTCAGCCACAGGAGGCAATACTGACAGGACCCTTGGGTTAAGTTCATACCAATTCAGAAAGTACAGCAAAATCCCCTTTCCTTTAATATCTCTGAGCGATGACATCCTTGGCTCTAAGGGTGTCATCCTATAAGCATCGCTCTGCTAAATTTCTGTGTTGTGTATGCTTTCTGTCCAAAATGTGAGCCAACAACATTGTGCCTTGTATCTGCTGCAAAGGCTGTCTTGCATTAGTCTGATTGCATCACATCTTTATACCACATAGCAGGCTGAGCAGAGCAGGGCAGGTAGGACCCTTCCACCCTGAGCAATGGCAGTGCCATTATATCACAGAGAAATCCTGGGTTAGTCACTGCCTGCTTATCAGAGTCGGTCCGTGCATATCTGCTCAGCCTATCTGAGTGTCTCAGATGAATCATCCATCTTAATCCTTGTCAGTAGGTAGCAACTAGAAAGTTGCTATTCTACATCTTGCATGCTCCATTTTAACCCCTGCCTTAGAATGGCAACAGCAGAAACATGTATGCAAGTCTCAAGGTTTGAAGGCATAATAGCTCAGACCAACAGGTGTAAGAAGGAAATGTCTCAGGTGTATGTTTACTTCTAATTAAGAGTTCAGTGTTATATCATAGCTCTGTGGTCACAGAAGGGATCATTCCACAACAGAAATACCTGAGAACACAGGTAATAAGCTGCTTCTGAGCTCACCATCAGGCCCTTGCTATTGCAAACAGCCACGCTGTAAATCACTGGGGGAGACGAGTTCACAGTGAATATCTCTAGAAAGAATAAACCCACATACCTGTCACCTACATTCACAAAGCTTACTAAAACACTCTGTTTTAGTTGCCTAAAACCCAGCTCTGGTTGCTTTCAGCCAGATAATTTATGCAAATCATAATGATAAAATTTGATTACTCTAGAAAGACCTTTTCCCATGAAAATGTCACTAATGAGTATTGCCTTTGAAACGAAGAGTTTTTCTAGAGAGCCAGGGTGGGGTAGGGCAAAGTCTTTCAAGATAAATACATAAAGTACAGCTTCATAAATTACATCAGAGGTTTGAAACCAACAAACAAGTTATACCAGGTAGGTACAGTGAACAGACACCGAGAAGGTTCATAGTTGGCAGAATCGTAATCTTTCTGCCTGACCTTCAACACAAGACACTGCAAGAATGTAGCAGGGAAAAGCAGAAGTGAGAACGAGTTGGGATAAAAAGAAGAATAAAGCATCAAGTTGCTCTGAGTAAATTGGATAAGAAGAAACAAGGTCTCAGCAAAAGCACATGCTAGAACACCTTCCAAATACACATATTGCCCAAGGCTGATGCTGTTTTCCAAAAGCTTTTCCCCATTTCCCGTGTTAAGCTGAAGGGTGCAGAATGCACCATTAATCTTCAGAGAAGCCACTTTTTCTTCCAGGAACAGAGTTCTCCAAGCTTGGCTCAAAGACAGAATTCTTTTTACTGGTCCTGTTGTAGGTAGGTTTTAGTGGGTGATGACATTCATCTGTTGTAACAAAGGGTAAGTAAGATTGTCCATTCCTGTTTTTCTCACAGGAAGAAATCCAGATGTGCGTTCTTAGTATTATCTTTATCCTTATTCCGAAAAATTCCCATTCACCTCAAAAGCTTGCTTAGCTAACATGGGGTCTTAGCAATAGCAGTTAAATTCTGCAAACAAGCAAATGAATGGGGAGATAGATGTGAGCTGTAACTTACTGCCGTTTCCTGCTCACTTTAATCACTGACCAGTTCTTTAGGAAAACTCCACACGTTTTAGTCTCTTTGGGTGGGGTTTGTCGCACTAACTAAAATGTGGTTATCCCAGTCTCAGCTCATCATTTCAAATCTCTTTATAGAAAGATGTAGCCATCTGTGGAGGGTGAATCACCCCATTCCACTGAAGATAGCTGGGATATAATGCCCTCTGGGGGTGCTTATTTTTCTCTTCTGCTCATAAGGGAAACTTAGATAATTCTTAGATATATGAAGCTGGACAACATTAATCCCAAACTTTGTAAGCAGATATATTAATACAATCAAATGAAAAATACTTTTTTTTTTTTTGGCAGCTGTGTTATACATAAGTTTCTGTCTTCTCCTGCCCTTTTCTGGGATTTTCATCTCTTTGGTGCTTAAGCTGTGGATCCCAACAGCGTCTATGGGAGAAAGGAGAAAAGGCTGATTGTCTCCTAAAAAATAATGAAGTGCAGCCATACTAAAAATCTCTATCATTCACAGCAAAGCACCTGGTTTGTTAAGTATCCATTAAAAGTGACGGTTCACTACAACTTCTCTGTTGTATGTGGAAATCTTTTCATGTTGTTTGGGGCCTTACCTATATACATGAAGTTTTCTAATCTCCTCAGACTTGCTCACAGGTTTTAGGCTATTCAAGGACCGTGTGGTAATAACCTCCACAGACAACTGAATGTGGAAATACCCAGTCCTGCAGCTTCATAGCCTTTTAAGCTAAAGTCATAACCTTATTAATTAAGAATAATCTTAAACCCCTGGAGGAAATGGCAAAGCAGCAGAAGTCTCCCTGTTCGCATTTGTTCTCTACCCATGCACCCTGGCCCTTCAATTCCTTGGCATCTAGGCCTCTACACAAATAAGCCTGTCCTTAATTTTAAGGACCACTGAAACCAGCTGGCAGGCACATCCCCAAGCATCTGCTACTGAATGCGCTCATGAGGATGACCCGGGCTTCTGGTCTGACTCAGCACCAATGCTCTTACTCTGCTGTGTATGAATTTTGTGGATTCAGATCTTAAGGATGCACACTGTGATTTACCTACAGCCAGTGAGAGATGTTCTCCTTTCACAGTGTGTAATTAAAGTAATTCTTCTAGCATAAAACTAAGGTTGTAGATTAAGCCCAAGTGGGAGCTGGCATCATGTGATGGAACTTAATTATCTTACTGCCAGCTGTGCTTTGCTAAGCATCTGGCCTTCGCTCTTTCAGGTTGAAGCTTCAAGTTAATTACAAATACCATCAGGATTGAGATGTAGCCTAATTGCACTTACCTCCTAAACATTATTTAATCAGTGTGGAAACTGTAATCTACACATCATAAAGTTTATTGGTCATGTTAATTGGCTAAATCTGTCATTTGAAAGATGGAGAGAACTGGCTAATTTAACGAGACCATAGAATTTAAAAATCGAATGGTCAGATAATCCTGTTGTTGATGTCATAAACTTCTAGTCTATCCCTTTACTTTTAAAAACATTTTTACAGTTAAGGCTGATTACTGTAAGGCTGATTACTTTCAGTGCTGCAGAGAAAGCTTTCCTCTCTCTCTCTTCTTCCACTGAAGTGTGGCAGAGGCAACATGAAATGCATTTGTGGGTTCAGAAATGTTTATGGTAGGCAGAGCCTTCAGATTACCATGACACATGGAATTTGTGAGCTGTTAGATTCAATTTCAAAGCATTAGGCTAGGATTTCACATTTTGTTTTTATAAAATGCAAATAGACTTCAGTTGCTTTGTTATTAAGATGGATTTGAAATGCTATTCAGGGAGCAGATATGGAACTCATACCCCTTACACAAGTCTTGCTTCCTGGAATGGATTTTTTTTTCTTTTTTTCCTTAGAATTTCTCCCAGATGCTAAGTAAACTGCTACTGTGAGACAGGCCAACCAAAAAGCCATTCCCAAAAAGGAAAAAAAGAGGTAAGGAATGAATGAACTCAGAATGAGGGCACACAAGTTATTTTCCAAGAACACGCATGAAGGAAGGCCACAGAACTGTGCCACTGGCCACTGGCCACAGAACAATTCCTGGTGTATGCAGTGCTCCTCTGCATTGGAGCCCAAGGTGAATGAGATGCCCTGTCCAGCAGCAGAGATCTTTACCACTACTGATGATCACTCCATGGCTTCTAGAGCTACGTGTAGAAGTTACTGCTGGTATAGGTAAAGATGCAGAATCGCCATGTTCCTGGCATAGGCAATCCAGGGAACTCCAAAGCACAGTGCAAAGCACAATACTGACTATCCTGAACACTGCTGTGAGAATAGGACCTAATGGTAAGTGTGCATGACATCTGAAGGTCTCCCCAAGGACAGGTGAGCTCTCTGTCCTGAGGGCAGGCATCCCCATGGGGCTCATGCACTGCAAGAAGGCATTCTCCAGAGGACGTTCACAGGAGTGAGCAAACACAACAGCCTCCTATCTTGCCACATGCATCCGAACAGATTCCAGAAGTCTACCTTCAAGCAGATGACAGACTGTCAAACAGCTGCAAGGACAAGAGGTGGAGAGGTCCTGGGTACTCCTAGATTGAGCCGGAAGAAGATGGTGGAGTGGCCTTTACAGTTACTTTGTGCTGTCATTGTATTTCCAGTCATCACACTGCGAGCAAGACATCAAATGTCTAAGAATTCAGAATCACAAAACATGCTGAGTTGGAAGGGATGCACAAGGATCATGAAGTCCAACCCTCAGCCCTGCATAGGACTATTCCCAAGAGTCACACCATGTGCCTGAGAGTATCATCCAAATGCCTCTTGAACTCTGTCAGGCCTGGTGCTCTGACCACTTCCCTGGGGAGCCTGTTCCAGTGCCCAACCACCCTGTGGGTGAAGAACCTTTTTCTAATACCCAATCTAAACCTCCCCTGACACAGCTTCGGGCCATTCCCTTGGGTCCTGTCAAAGGTCACCACAGAGAAGAGATCAGTGCCTGCCCTTCCTCTTCCCCTCACGAGGAAATTACAGGCTGCAATGAGATCTCCCCTCAGTCTCCTCTTCCCCAGGCTGAACAAATCAAGTGCCCTCAGCTGCTCCTCATACAGCTTCCCCTTAAGGCCCTTCACCATCTTCATTACCCTCCTTTGGACATTCTCTAAGAGCTTAATGTCTTTCTTATATTGTGGCACCCAAAACTGCACACAATATTCAAGGTGAGGCCACACCAGAGCAGAGCAGAGCAGGACAATTCCCTCCCTCAACCAGCTGGTGATGCTTTGCCTGATGCCCCCCAGGACACAGTTGGCCCTCCTGGCTGCCAGGGCACTGCTGGCTCAGATTCAATTTGCCATCGACCAGGAACCTCAGGGCCCTTTCCATGGCACTGCTTTCCAGCATCTCATTCTCCAGTCTGTATGTACATCTGGGGTTGCCCCATCTCAGGTGCAGAATCCAGCACTTCCCCTTGTTGAACTTCATATGGTTGATAACTGCCCAGTCCTCTAATTTGTTGAGGTCTCCCTGCAATCTCAATCTCAATCTGAAAAATAATTAAAAAAAAACATTTTTCTGATTAAAAAAACCCTAATATCTGCTATAAAGAGCATTTCCATGGTTGTAACTTTTAGTCCCAGCTGTAGTCAAATACTATGGGAATGCATGCATTCTGCATGCATCTGTGGACTTCCAGGAATTTCAGGCAGCTTTCAGCATCCCAGGTTTTCCATTGTAATACATGATAAACAGGAAAGGTAGAACGATCAATTGAATTTCTTGTTAATTGTGCCAATAAATAAAAGAACAAACATTTTGTTTTCTTCCAAATCCTCTCTGCATACCTCAGATTTAGTGCTGGCTAAAAAGGCTTAACCAGCCAGTAAGGCTTGCTGGTCCATGCTTGCAGCGGGTTAGGAAGGAAGCATGACTGAGCGTTTCTATGGAGATTAGAAAGAACGGGTCTTGTTTCCTTGGCATAGCCTTGATTAACAAATACTTAAAGTTAGGAAGATCTGTTGTTTCTACAAGGACATCTTGTTCCAGCAGGGTTGTGTTTTCCTCCCTTTGCTCAGTCTGTGGAAGGCTGAGAGGCCAAAGGAGTCCAGAGTAAACAAGAGCTTGCTTGCTTTCACACCCACAACACCTCCTGAAAGGTATCACACTACAAAGAAGCCTGGAGTCTCAGGATCCTGCTTTGTGACAGCAGAATCAGGAGAGATTTCCCAGAGCATAACACAGGCTTTTTTACTCAAAAGTGTGCTTTCTCAGAATAGAAATTAAGTTTTCAGGGTAAATTTCTTTGGCCCTCCCCTGAAATTACCAAAAAGAGAAGAGTGGGCTAAATGGGCTAAATGAAATAGAGTCTCATGCATCTATTTGTTTATAGATACTTTTGGAAAGATGCATAGATCTACACACAGATATATCCTGTAAAGGTAAGAGCAGAACCCCATAACTTGCAATATCAACAACCATTTTGTTATCTGTTCTTAACTGTTAGTCTCGTCAGCATGAATTGTGCTGGGCTGGAACAAATGATCTGAGGGAAGGGGTTTCCCTTGAAACCTTTATGCAAATTCCCTGTGCCTCATGGAGTGGAGACAGCATATCCTTAAACCTGAAAAATTCTGCTTCCCACTTCAGCTGTGGTTCATTAAACCACTTTCTGATGCTGTGTCAGGATGGAATTGGTTATGTTGGAATGAGACCCGTTTTCAGACAAAACTTTTATTTTCTCCATTTTCCCTTTCACAGCAAATTTACATCCCCAGCCTTTAGCTTGATAAAATCATTTCTGCCCTTTTGCTTATGCTTATAAGGGTGCACTTTCTCAAAACTCAAGTCCTAGACACTTTTTATAGCTCCAAAATGCAACACAGATTCTACTCCTGAGCACTGAAGTAATATTTTGGCAGAGTGGGGCAGAATTCCAGTACTCAAGTGAATTAGAGAGATGTATGTGTAGATCCAAGCTGTTTGAATGGTCTCTTTGAAGTGTGCTGAGACCAAGCCAGTGTATCCTAGCTGTCCTCTTACACTTTATACTCAAGCTGAGGTATGAAAAATATTGATATTAAAAGTCTATAATGGCTCTCATTGTTACTTCAAAAGTCCTACCTTTCCAGAGTCTTCACGTTCAGCCAAGCTCAAAAGATATAGATGTCTTAAAGAAAAAAATTATCCTATCCTTTCCTTCCGCTTCTTGGCTGCATTTTCTGACTGCTTTTCAGAGAAATATAGTATTTCAAATATCTCACAGAAAAAATATGAATCCTCTCAGACTCCCAAGGCTGCTCTCACAGGTTGTCTGTGGATGCTACTGCTTCTTGAAAGGAGTCACGCAGTAGGACCACGCTGGCTGACCCAGCATGAAGAAATATCTTGTACCTGAGCTGCATGTATAGGGGGTGGTTTTGGACTTCATGGCAGACCACTAGAAAGATTGAGCAAGTAAGCTTGTCCTTTCACACTTACAGTGATCCAGTGACAAGAATATTTTTGGCTTCAGTCTGTCAGCCTAGCTTGTATCCCTATACTGCTTTTGCTGTCCTCTAAAGAATGGAAGTTGCTATCTATGAAGTTCTGTACAGGCAGGATCTGGATCTCTGCCCCTGTCCTGTGCCCAATATCCTTTAGCCAGGGCATCAGTGCTCTGATGTGATCTAACAGTTGCTGGCCCTGGAATGTAAGTAACTTCCTGGCCTCTTTTATGGGACTCAGAGGAGAAGCCCTGCTGCAGGATGATAACATTTAAGTGGGATTCCCCAGGGGCATTGCAGTCATAGGCGCCAAGCAAATAACCCACCACACTCCTACTTGCGTGATAAAGTACTTTACCTGTGAACTTTGCAGACTGCTTTAATATTTCCTCTTTCATCTCCTCTCTTTTTTTTTTTTTTTTTTTGAATCTACGTGGCTTGCCTTCACGGGACATCTGTGGGTGGTCAGTGGCCTATAAAGGGCAGGAGAAGATGCGTAAGAGTAACAATTCCACCTCCACCACAGATCTCATCAGCTGCAGAGGCAAAGCAGCAAAGCTATAAAACCTTGCTCTCTTACCAGTGTTCAGGCATAGGAGGGATCTGCTGCAACTCCACATGATTCACATTCACCTTTCAGAGGTGCAGAGAACCATTGCCTCCTGGTCTTGTGTCCAACACACATAGACACATACAAAAGAAGAGAAGGTTTACACTTCTTCTCTGCCCCAAGGTGCAGAGGATTTTACCCTGGCTTTGTGCTGGGACATTTTGTTAGCTGGGCAGAGGTGGTGAAGGAGAAATACTTTGCCGTGTGACAGAGGATGTGTGCAGCACTGATTCATAGGCATTTTCCATTTTCTCTTTCTCATGCAGCACTTCTGCTTTTTTAATTTGTCATAGGTGCAGGACTCTAACAGCTTTTCTGCAAATACAACTGTTGTATGTGTTGGCTGTCATATTCAAAGAAACGAGGCAGAACACTTTGATAGACTTCATTGGTATTAATATTACAATGAGGACAAGTAGCTCCAGTACTGCATAAACATATATAGTATGCTTAATAAGAGAGCTCAGGGCAAAGGCTGGAATGTAGCATCTCAGCACTCTGGTGTACTGTAAGCTGGATTATGTCTTGCAGAAAACTGTCCTTCATTGAAGATACTGCGATGGACTGCTAAGCACATGTTTCCACCCAAAACAAAGGCAGCTCAGGAATTTGAATATTGTGGGAAGCCTGGCTTTGTCTTGGCATTATTTTGGGAAAGAAGTATGTGTGGGTAGATGAGAGACAGTTCAGGTGGGGAAGGAAGGAGAGAGCATGTGGGAAACATGCAGTGAAAGGGAGCTGCAGCGCAGCCAGGCTGTGTGGATGCCTGTCCTGGAAGAAGCCTGAGAGGCCAGAGAGCTGGCTGGGAAAGATCTGCTGCTGGGAGAAGAAAAGTTGCCTCCAGTTGTTTGCATCCTACTGTGTTTATGAGACCAGACTCTCTATATTGTTCTACATAAAAAGAATTGCATCAAAAATGCTGGTCTTTGCTATTAATATCTTTACTCGGAAAAAAACCTCGAGGGCCTGAATTTTGTACAGCTGGAATGGTGTGGGATTGCCTTTATTTTAATGTGGCATGTTTTCTCCTTTTTCTTCTCAGTTCTTACTTACTGTTCCTGTTGTCTCTCCTTCTCGGGAAAGGCAATAGGTCTCAGAGTGGGCACCCCATCACCTTGAGGAATCCTATTCTCTGTAGAACAAAAAGTGGGGTCATGTCTGAGGGCAAAAGTTGGTCCTGGTATCGGGTTCAGTTCTTTTGTGCTGAGAGCTGGAGATGACACCTGTAGAAGAGGCTGAGTTTGAGATACTTAACACTCATCCATCCAAATGAATGTAGGAAGTCTACCTGTCCAGCTGTGCTTCTGATGGTTTCCCTTGACTCAGATAAACAATGTTCAGAGGGTTAGTCACAGGGTTTATGAGCAAGGATCACCATGCAGCCCTTAAGAGCCACCCCTTAGATGAAGCATACTTAGAGTTGAAAAACAATTTATATAGAAAAAATCCCTCCACCTCTCTGAGTCCTGATAATGTTCTGGGAGGTGTCACACTTTCTGCTGAGATGTTTAAATCAAACTTCGTAGCTAGAGAGGTCACCTACTGATGGGGATGCCACCTCACTGGGCTTCTCTAATTGCAACCAGCAGTGAATTTGTTGCCATCCTGAGGAGTCTCTAGCTGCAACTGGCAGGGAAAATAAAACAGCAGCCACTGAGATTCAAAGAGCTATGTGTAGTCTGTATTGCACATTTAGAAAATATTTATTTTAAAAAAGCTATTATCTACCAGCTGTTCATAAACTATGTTATGCCCTGCAAGGGTCTTTGTACTATGCAATTGTCTTGCCTCTCTGGAAATGCATATTCCACTGGTTTGAATTAGCTGCTAGCTCATAATGATTATGGTCGTCATCCGTTTAGAACAACTCAAATCAGATTTGGAAGAGTTGACATCATCTATGTACAAGTAGTGTCTGCACAGTAGGGGCATATTGTCCTCAACCTAGGCCAAACCTGTCTTCTGTTTTCTTTCAGTGCCTATCAAAGCACAGAGTTTGGGCTGGAAGCCTTTCCCTCCCCCACTGCCAGTTACATGTGTTGCAGTTAAGTGTTATTTGGGACCTTAATTGCCATTCTAAAAACCTGTGCACACACACCAAAGTAGGTTTTCTGTTTAACCCGGCACATTTACAGAGAGAGCGTGCATCTAATCTGTTATGTCTGTGGACATCTCCTTCTGAACAGCTGTGACATATTATGTAACATTTCTTCTGGCTCTCCAGTAAACAGGAACCATATGAAGGTTCAGTGTTGGTGTGCCCTCGGACATACCTAATTCTAGCCCTAATATTAAGGTTGGAGAACTCCCAATGAACAATGGAATTAAATTAATTATTGATATACCTTGCATATAGAAGATTTCTAAGTTCATTTAAAGATCAACAGGCATAGCTGTTTTTTTTTTTTTTTGTAAGATCCTACATATTGGTAGGAAAATAGAAATCTACAAGAAATGTTGGCAAATCTTCATGGGATTTTGACTTAACTTTCTTAGCACATAGGTGACAAAGTTTTCTTACTATTATTCTGCTTCTTAATTTGTTGGCTGTGTTCTGACTGTTTGGATGCCAAACAACTCGTGAGATCAGGAAAAGATCTTTTCCAAGAGATTTGTTCCTTCATCATGCAGGAAAGCAAATGATTGTTGCCAAATCAGTGGCACCTATTTCCAGTACAGCAAAAGGATGTGTTCACAGAATGTCTAACACCTTGCAGACATGTTACCCATAGTGAAAAGGTGTTTTCTGGAAGTTCACCATAGTAAGGAAAAACTTCTGGATTGCATTTCCCTTTGTGCCAATCTCAGTATCAACAGCATTTGCTATTAGGGGTAGGTCGCAGTTTTGGTACTGAGATAACAGGAACCAAAATCACCACTTGTATCTTCATATGTGAAGTAGGCAAGGAAGTCCCGCCACCAGAATACCAGCAGCAGGCAAGTTCATCACTTCTCGGGGTTAAGGCTGGGTGGGGGCACACCTTAAACCCTCCTTCTGTAACAACTGTAGGAGTAGTGTTAACCATTTGCAGTGCCAACATCACAAAGATATGAAGGCTGGTCATGCTGGAAAGATGATTTCAACACTCCATGAATGGTAACGGGTGAGAAGATCAGAGTGACCTGAGTCCAGCCATAAGAACGATAGGCAGGAAGAAAACATGGAGTACTAATGGATGCTAATACAGTAATGCAGGTAATGGATTTGGAGGGATACAGGCTATCTTAAAAGGCTTCAGCAGTATGTTTTTTAGCACTCACCAGTACTCAGAGACACTTGAATCTCTTTTCTAAAAGCCTGTTTGTTTTAAGAGTGCATTTGGAAAGTTTTAAAACCTTTCCAGGCGTGAACTGAAAATACGGTATCTTTATCTAAGTATCCAAAGAGTAGAGCCTTTCCATATGTGCGTAATAGCAATGTTGAAGGTCCTGCTGAACAAAATCATATTAGTCACTGTCTGCAAAGTAATTAAGTAACAGTAAATTTCCTTTAATTGATATGACTGAGTCAAGTTTAGTTTGACTGCTTCTGGAGAAAAGTTTCCCAATGTCAAAGAAATAGAAAGCTGAATGTCCAGCTTCTGCTCTTGTTTGTCTTTCTGCAATCTATTCACACAATTAGAGAGACTCATTTCTCATTTGTGCAATGAATTTATACAGAGAAAAATGAGGGCAACAGAGGTTTGAAGTTCTATCTGTGAATTTCTTCTTTTCTGTTGACTTAGAGACAGGAATAGATATTCTGCAGTTTTTGTGATTTACAGGAGTGATATTCACCTTCCTCAGAAGGCCTCGCCTAAGTCTGTTTACAAGTCTAGGTTTACTCAGGTAATTCAAACAAGGCAAGTCTTGTTTTCCATACAAAGCCATTCTCCCAGGAAGCAGAAGCAAAGCCACCCGACCAAGCTAAGCCAGCACTCACAAGTGCTCTTATCAGCAAAATGTTGTCATACAGCATCAATCAGAGACTAGTCAGCCATACAGCACTGTAATAAAAAATGTATTTGGCACTTTCTGGACTATTTACTGTTTTATTGAATACCACGCTCCTCTGAATGACAACTGCAAATTCCAGGGTACAATTCAGCCCACTCTCTCGTCAAGACTGGAATTTTAATGGGTCCGATAAGAAACAGCCATCTTTCATCAGATACTGTGGTGTCTATTTTAGGTTTTTGCCTCTTCTGTGGCAACTTTGTCTGCACATAGGCCTGGGGTATCAACTGATGACAGTCAGTCTTTCAGAAGCCTCACCAAGGCACTTGAACCATCCATTACGCGGGGCAGTGTGAGATAAATTTATCATAAATATTTGCACAGGCCTTCAGCAAAGGAAGTGGTGTTCTCTGTGCATTTTCTGCAGGCTCGGCTGGGAGCACAAACAGGATCAAATGATAGAAAGATCTGGTTTGCAAGAAGAGGTCATTCCCTCATTCAAGTTTGCCTTAAGTTTCTTCAGTGCAAAGTGAGTTCACTGTGAATGTAGTGACCCTGTGTGGACACGGCTGTGGGGATGAAATGAGTGAAAGACTCAGTGATGCTTAACTCCACTTTGCTTATTTCATTTCTTGTCTCTCAGCTTCCTAGATTTTTAAACCCAAAACGATTAATGTGGTCATCTAAGCTGACATTCCACTTGCAGCACAGTTCAGGACATTGAGACAGAAAGAACAACGTGTACAGACCCTTGTTTTTACAAACATTGACCATTTGATCAAACAATACACTATTTGTAACTTTTAACATTTCCAGCCCAAGAGTTGAACTGTCACGTATCAATTTGTGTTTTCTTCTTCCATAAACAGGTGCCCGCGACAGACTACTTTGCAAATCAGTTTTCCCTTACTGTTTAAAGAAGAGAGAAATACTGTAGCAGGTAACTCCAGGATGTGCTGATGGATTTGTCATGAATTTTCTTCAATGCATCTACCAGTGCTTCCCGAGACTATTGGCTACAGCTTCAACAGTCAGATGTGATTCTCAGTTAGACATCCAGTACTTTGAATCAAGCACCTACCTTTGACAAAAATACATATGTACTCATGATTTTTGGGGTACAACTTGCGAATTTAGAAAAAAAGGTGGAGGAAATGTCCATGGCAGATAAGTTGTTTGTTGGGAAAAGCTTTCTTCCAAGCTACTGGTGGGAATTAATCTTGTGTTGCTTGGTGGATAGTATCTTATTGCATTAGAATTGTTCTTTCTCCTCACATACATTCAAACCCGCTCAGAACAGTAAACTGGCCCGTTTTTAAAATGCCACCGTGCAGAAACAAACACAAAGCTTCCCACAGCCCCAGAGGGATTTTCTTGAAATCCACAAGCAAGCTCACTGCCAAGATGTCGGATGCAAAGATGGGAGTCAGCTGTGGTCTGGATAGATATTCTCAGAGCTTGGGTGCATTGTCTCAGGGAGACTCCATGTGGCCTGTCATTAGACCTTTTAAGGATTACGATAGTATATCCTTCTGGGACACTCCTACAGAGTTGCATGGTGGTAGCTCTGGCAGGGTCAAAGCTTGGCTGAACCTCTCAGTGAGAGGTGGCCTCTTCCTAGCACTGCTGAGAGCCCTCCGGAGCCACCACAGGTTGGAAGAGCCCCCCACTGACCCTGACCAGTAGCTGAACCCTGAAGAGAGTGCAATCACAGCCCCAACAGCCAACAATTTGGGTCTCCTTAATACTCATAGTAATAGAATTGCTAAATCCTCAGGAAAATTCTAGAGAGCAGAACTGGAGGTTTGACACCTCGTTTCCATTGGCTTTTGATTGCAGTACTTGCCCTAGCTGCTCCTTGTGGCTTTGGAAAGTTTAGCTCATAAAGGCTAGAATTTCCCAATGACCCTAAGCAAACGCAGAACTTGTGCAAAGACCTACATTTCCGTGGTCCCTTGGAAATCCTCTGTTTGTTTTGCTAACAATTTTTGTGATAATTTATGTTTTCCAAACACTGGCATAGAATTCCTAAGAAAAACATAATCTGCTTGATTTTCCAGGTGGATTTAAGCATTCAGTGTGTGAGCCATGAACTCTGGAGAACACTCCCTGCAGGTCAGCAACACTGGGTCAGGCTCTGCAGAGCTCGCTGTGGGATGTGGGATGCACCTCAGGTTAATGACTTGCAATTGCACGCAGCCTTTCCTAAAGCTGTGCACGTAGTTAATGCGTATCAGAACTCAGCGAGACCATTCAAATTACCTCAATTTCCCAATGATTTATGATGTATGTTTCTGACATCGTTGGTTATTTATCTGTCCCCCCGGTGTTTCTAGCCAAAGCAAAGAGGGGAGAAACAGATGCAGTAAAATTATGTTTGAGCAAAGGGTCAGATATTTTCAGAGACAGTACAAGTTGGAGAGAAGCATAATAAAGGACTTGAAAGTCAGAAAACTAGCAGAGACATCAGTCCAGTCCAGAGTCAAAGAAACTGAAAGGGCCTTTCCTCATTCTTTTTCTACAGTGAATCATTTCCTGATTCTGGAAGATGAATTCTGTTCATTTAAGTAGTTTTCCAGGGTGTATTTTATATTGCAGACTGGAAGGTTTTTTTACGATATGCCACTTATAACTTTTCATAACCCTAAAAAGTTAGGCTTTTTAGTAGGAGGAAACCCACTTCAGACACAGCCAGTGGGCCAAATTCTGTTTTCAGCTACAACTATGCAACCCTCATCCTTAGTGCATGTAATAATCGAGCTTAGTGGAGGTCGTGGATTAAAGACCTGGGGTTCCAAAATGCTCCCTCAGATGCATGTGTGTGGCTAGGACTGAAATCAATGGGACTCCCATATGCACATCCAGGGTAGACTTTGGCTTGTGATTTTTATTGTTTGTGCTATTGGATAAAATTGATTCCAGTGTTACATTTCTCAGTCAGAGTTATTTCTACATCATCATGCATCAAAATCTTGGCTTAATCTCTTCTTCTTGATGGTAGCTTTGAGGAGTATTTGTTTTCTGGTTAGTTTGGGCCCAGCATTAATCATTCTCAGGCTTCCTCTAACCTTTTTTTTATTATTTTACTGATGGCAGATTTAACTGTTGGCTCACCTTTATTTTCAAAGCAGATGAATTTTATTAGTCTCTAATATTAACCAGATCCAACTAGTTGATAGAGTTAAACCAGTGTGGGCCAGACACTCAGCTGTGAACTGCAGCCCTGTTGATTTGGGTACCCTGTCTGGGAGAGTCTGACAGGGTGCCCGGTCAGGAGGAGAGCCTCAGCTCACATGTGCAACCATGTAGAGCTGAAGGTCTGATTCCTGGTCTCCTTCAGGTGCTCTGAATCAACCAAGAGACTTATTAAATCCACTGCTTTATAACTAGAAGGGAGGTGATCTTTCAGGGAGTATGTTTTTCTTTTAATTGTTGGAGCCATGTATTTCATAGAATGGTTTGGCTTGGAAGGGACCTTTAAAAGTCACCTAGTCCAGCCCCTCTTGCAATGATCAGGGACATCTTCAACTAGAGCAGGTTGCTCAGAGCCCTGTATTTCTTTATGTTGCTAGTAGAATGGTTCTGAATGAGACAGTAAAAGCTTTGCCGAGGAGCTGGGGACTGTTCGTGAATCAGTACCTCACATTTCCTAATGTTTTCTATCTTTGAAACGTACGTCTGTCTGTAATTTAAAAGCTAGGTATCAGATTCAGAAACACAGGTAAATTCATGATGAGTGTTTCTTCTTTCTTGTTTCGTTTTTACCTCTTCTGTTGTTTGTTTTTTTTTTTCTCTTAGGGAGTGAGAATTGCAGTTGTGCATGGTTCTAAGTCTCCAGAAAATTTTTGGCCGTGCAATTTGCAAGGCTTCTGTAAAGGCTCAGAAATGAAAAAGGGAAAGGGGGGCCAAGAGGAATTTCTTGTTGCCACCAGGGGGTCATACGGACCTTCTACAGAAGAGGCTAAAAGATCTGAATGTTTAGGGTCATCTTCTCTAGCAGCTTCAAATGCAGCAAAAGAAATAGTGCTACCTCTTTCATTGTCTCTAGTTCAGTAGTTGCTACAGGTGAAGCCTACTGCTGAGGATTCATTTGTGCACTTTGAAGCAGGACAGACAGGCCTGGATGCTTTTAAACATGATGCTTACTCAAAGTAATTAAGCTGTATTTAAGAACTCTCAATTCTCAAGTAATTCTTCATTATAGGATCACAGGAGGATTCAAGCTGGAGAGAACTTCAGAAGGTCTCTGAGTAGGAACCTCCTGCACAAAGTAGGGTCAGCTATTGTCTGGGTATTTGGAAAAAATAAAGCAAAGGTAACTGAAAATGTTACCTATCAAATTTTTAGTTTTAAACAAAAGCAGTTCTCTCAGAGCTCATACAGCCTGTAAAACAAAGTCTAGAACTCAATCTCATGATTTTATTTGTATTTCTATATCTAGTTACTTTTAGAACAACTTGCAGCAGAATTGTCTGTCTTTCAGCAGGTGTGAATTCAGCACCAGGCCCCCAGTGCTATTGGAGGAGACAGGACAGAACAACAGGCTCCAAATAGAACAGCAACCTGGCATTGGTTCTCACACCTTTTGCACGCTTGTCACCTGCACTCAGGCAGCCCAAGGAAAAGCAGAAGGACTCATTTGTCCTGGAGTGTTGGGTCTGCAGGTTGCTGAGGCAGTGACAGGTTCTGCAGCCACACACAGCAGTAATTTTGTTGTCTGTTGCATTTTCCTTGGTGTTTACTGGTAGCGAAAATATTTGTGATGTGGAGATTACTTCCTGCAGAATAAATCACAAGCACATCTGCAGAGAATGTTTTCTCTCAGAGTTGCCCTGGCTGTAGTGCACATGACAATTTTCATTTTTCTTGAGAAAAACAATACACTCTTTTCATTTCCCCGGTTTATTATGTGTTCTTTCCTCTGTATGTTGGTCTGTTTGTGTAAATTCTCATGGACCTTTGTCCACAGCTTGTGAACTGAACTATGAGATCAGACCATGGACTTCTGGGGAGAACAAAAGGCGCTTTACATGGAAGAGCTGTGTGTTGGATTATTTCGGCCTTGTGAATGTAGTAGCGATGTGCTTCACAACTGAGCTTGGTACCTGTGTGCCAAAATGCTGTCAGCCATGGAGGGATCTACTGTCACATGAAGAAAAGACCTAGAGGAAGAAGATTGAGTTTTTTGAAATATTTGGGCTGGTGAGGCTGTTGACTCGGGCATACAAGCTTGGCCAAAGAAGTTATCAAAAGCTGTAACCCTAGCTCAAAACTTTACCCTCTCAAAAGGTTTCATTAAGTTCTGTTTCAAATGGCCCTACTTGCCTGCCACATCCCTTACTGTTAATGAAGGATTGTGGCAGGAACAGGAACCAGTCTGTGAGACGTGTCAGGAGCAGCGGCTACCAGCATATCTATGCTGTGCTGGCCAGAGGCTCAGGGTGACACCACGCTGCCTTCAGAGTGTAAACCAGAGTTGTCCTTGCACTAGCTGCCCTGCTATGCCTAATTATTTATTTAGGACACCTGCTGATCGCATAGAAAGTGCTTATAATGCTTCTAAGGGTTTTATCTGTAAACACAAAACCTGGCGAGTGTTGCTTTTTTCAAAATTTGATAAGGGAAATGCTATGAAATTGAGTTGTTTCTAACCTCAGATGCTTCTTGAGCCTAATATTCCAGGCATTGTAGCTGCCACTGTACTTGAATGGCCAACTTGGACGAATGAAGGTATCCTTCTCCACAAGCAGATCAATGGAGAACAGTTTCACATATCTTAAAAGGTACAATTTACAACTGAGCAGTATGTTAATGTTCATTTGCTTTAAAATCTACAAAAAAAATCTTAAAAAATTAAAATAAACAGGCTAGCAATAAACACGCAAGAACAATGCATGAAGTTATCCTCAAAAAATATGCATTATTTGAGTAAAAATGGAACTGTCATTCAACTCAGGCTTAGCCTGGTGCCAGAATTACTCAGGCAATGATAGATTGTATGGACCTTGATTGTATCTTAGAGAATTAGGTTGCCCAAAGCTTATCCTTATCCTCCATCAACAGGGAATGAGATCTCAGGGGTGCATAAACAGTGTTAAAGGGAGTGCTGCATTGGGCAGTGCAACTACATTATTTTTAACCTCGGAAACACGTTGTGCACACATGGATAATCGGGCCCTTTCGAAATCCTGTGGATAAGCATTGCTGTTCTCTTGCTGCATGTACTGGGCTGTTGTTGGTAGAAATGGAGAGAGAGAGAGAGAAAGAGAGGAATGAGTAACCAGTAGCACATACCATGCACATGAGCAGATTTCTCTGCTGCAGTGTAATTCTCTCACTGTCGGTCTCCTTTCAGTTCTCTTCAGAAGAATTCCAGAAAATCAGATGGATTTTAAGCCAGTAGACTGATTACACAGCCGCCAAGTCATAAGGGTAAAGCGCCCCATAACTATCCTCAAGAATCCATTAAAGCCCTGCTGAAACATGATCTACCACTGATTAAGGGGGATTAAAAGGGGGAGGGAGAGCTTTCAGAGCTGCAATGCACTGAATGAAAGAGATCAATAAATGAAGCAGGGCAATCTGAGAATCAGCCTGTCCTTGCAAATATTTTATTTCAGCTTCACTGGGACAAACTGCACCTGGACTCTTCCCATCAGCTCCATGGGAATCAGATCAATTTTATGGGTTTGCAGGGAGGGTGGGGAGGTTAGCACTGTTAATGGAAAAATACTGACAACTGTATCAAATGCTGCTGTTAATTCGAAACACTAGCAAAGTCTGTCAAAGTAATGTTTCACCTTAATTGCCTTGGGGAATAATTTAGCTGTAATTGGAGAGTAGCTTAAAGTTATGTGCATTTCTGAAACTCAAGGAGGAAAGGGAACGTGGCAAGGAAGAAATGCCCATCTATTCAGTCTATAGGGAAACCATTAACTTGGCAAAAGCGTAGGTGAAAGTTCAGTGATTGAGCAAGCTGGCAGCGTGTAGTCAGAGAGTAGGGGCATGGAGAAGAGGGCAGTGAACCAGCCCGATCTTCAGAGACAGGGTTTACACTGAAATCAATGTCGTGCACAAAGGAGGCTGGTGAAGTACAGCAGAAGCATTTGTCACAGAAGACAAAAAAGAGAGATGAATGGGAGTAACAAAGAGGCCCCTCGGAAAGTTCAATGAATGGTGAGCTCACAAAAGACACGCAGGGTTGAATGAGGATACTGAAGGAAAGTGATCCTAAGTCATGTGTGCTGTTCTTGCAAGGTACAATCAGCCCACCAGGATGTCAACTTTTGCTGTCTGGGAGCTAGTTCCCTTGCTGAAGTTTTCATTTTGTTTTGTGCCCAAGCTGAGAATCCTGTGGGGAGGCTGTTTCCCAGGGAGCTCAGTGCTTCCCTAGTATCTGTGAGGTTTCTGACTTGGAATACCCAAAACCATTAGATGCTTCTGAAAAATGGTAAGGTCCTTTTTCGTAGCTGCGAAGGAAAAAGGGTAGTTCTAAACAGTACTGCAGAGTTGCTCAAAATCATCAGCTGGGCTTGACGTGTTTAATAGTGGCGATGGCACCACGTTCAAGGAGGAGTCACTAGTGCAAAGGCATATCTGTTTAGAAAATGTGAAGGAAGCTGAGAATGACAGAATTTAATTTCTGTTGAGGCATTCATTCATCTAAGTGCTTCTCCTACTGGTTGTTTGTTTTTGGTTTTTTTTTTTTTTTTCCCTTAACTATTGATGCTGGTCACTCTTAATGAGCAAGACATTAATAAACTGCAACAGCACTGAAAAAAAGCACCGGACTTCGTGAACACATATGCAATCTTTAACCTAAGAATGTTAATGTTAAAGGAAAAAAGTTTGCTTAGCAATACCAGATGTATTTTCTCAAACACAATGTCTTTTAAAAGTGGTGTTTTCCACAAGCTCAGAAAGAGAATCAACAGCAATTTTACATGGAATAACTAGAGTAATAATTACTTAAAAGTTATTCTAAAGATTATTCCAGATGAAAAAGTGGTGAGATGACACGGGTTTCTTAATCTCCTGAAAAGAGAGATTAGTGTGCAACAGTGTCCTGCTGGGATTATTTGTTATTCAGCCTTCTACAAGAAATAAAGATTGCTTATGGGAACTTCTTATAAAAAAAAATACCATGTCATTTCTACTCTTTTCATGTTCTTTTAGTGATACATGCAGGTGCTCTGAAAACAGCTACTCTTAAATGAATGAGATTTTACATAATTATATAGTTTTTTAAAATCTAAACTGAGGGGAAAGCACATTTCAGAATGACAACTCATTATTTTAGACCCTCTAGTTTTAAAAGCCATTACCACAGAGGACGTGGTGTTGCACTTCATTGGTTACAGCATCAGGGGGGACCAGCCCAGCACTAGGGGCACAAACCCCACATCACAAGCTGAAATCTGTTCAGACATTTCTCTCAGGGCTGTGCAGACTCTTTGAAGTGCTGAGATGTGAAAGTCAGCACATCTTTCTAATTCAAAGATCAAATCGAATGAATTAACCAGCACATTAACTAAGACATCCTTTCTTCTGCATTCTCAAATGGCAACTAGAGGATTAGGGTGAACTTGTACTCAAAGCACTTGACTTCGCACACACACACAAAAAGATGAGATGGTGGGTAGGATTCCCATTCTCTGTTACCCTGCCAGCTTCCATAAACTATCTCCTTTTTCTCTTTGAGGACAAACCCCACAAAAATTTAAATAAGCCTGAATTGCACAAACTTGTTTCAAAGATAAAGCACAAGCTGGGAAAGCATGCAGTAAAATAAGCTAAATTTCAGGTTTAGCTTTAAATTTCTAAATCTCCTGACAACATTTCTCAATCTGAAGCAATTTCCCAGTTGGAAAAAGATGTCCTCAGTCAGATCCAAGCCAGGAATCCTGCAGATTTGACAGCTGCACAGGGGCCAGCAGAGAGTGTGTTAGAAAGTAGTCTGAGGTATTGAAACTGTTAAATTCTTCCAACAGTCCTATAGACTGGTTTGACTTCAGATAAGTGCCAACTGTTTCACATCTAGTGATTTTCAAGGAGGTGAGAACTGGGCAGTTTTGTCCCATGGTGTGCTACTTTTTTGCTTTCTTTGGCAGTCTAGGAGAAATCCCATAGCAAAGAAAGATTAAGATGGCATCTTGGGTCTAATTGACTTGGAAAATCTTACTAGTAGGACTAACCGAGGAGATGCTCAGCAGTTTGATTTCAAAAACGAAGCACACAGCTTTTTTTTTCCTTTCTCAGCCTTTTCATATCTCTAATTTATTAAAATATGTTAAAGCTTTTTGTAACTTTGGCCTGCTACTGAGTATGAACCATTCCTGAGTCACCCAGGAATGGGAAGTGATTTGTGATTACCATACCAGGGTTTTTTGCAGCACGTGTCTTCCAGTGGCACAGGCCTTGTGTAATGAGAATATCTTCCAAGGAGTAGGAATGAGTGAATTTATCACCCAGAGCCATACGCTTCAATTGGTTCTGGTCTTCTCTTCAAGAGTTTTGTTGTTGTTTTTGTTGTTTTGGGGGTTTTTTTAGGAAAAAAAAAATCCTGGCCTCAGACTTGGCTTGGGAGCTCCTGACATTGGCCAGAGTTGCTGCGGTAATTTTGGGCCTTCAGTGCGTGGACTGGCAGGCTCCCTGACAGCACATTTGTTACCTGAAATTACCAGTAGATTACACAAATTGAAATCGTAACAGGATGCATTTTCAGTCAGTCAGCAGCACAAGAAAAGTTCAGGTGTGCTATATACCATTATATCACAGCAAGTAAATAAATACAGAAAAACATAAACAAGCCTTAGGCAGGTGAATACCACCTGCTTTACAGAGCACACGCTGTCCTACGGTGTGGCATCCTGCATGGCATGATGTGGCTCAACGCCATTTACTGTGAAAGAGTTATTGCTGTCCTGCAGCAGCTGAGGACGGGCAATGCAGACTTGCCCAACAGCTGCTAGAAACAAAAAGGGAATTGACTCCACTTCCAGAAGGTGGAGTGAAAAATGTCCTGTTGAAAACGTGGAGACTCATATGACCCAATTCAGACAAGAACTATTTCAATCTTTGAAAGAGAACTGCAAATAACAATGATTTCTGAGTCAGAGGAATCACCTAGGAGAGAGCTTCCCAAGCCCTCCCTGTTCTGGAAACCAGCAGCAGCAATGGCAGCATTAGCAAGATTTCAGGGCTCTGATCCTTGCTCTTTGCAAGCATTAGAGGACACATCCTTTTTTTTTTGCTGACCATTTACATCCCACTTATTTAGAGGCAGTAGCTTGTGTCTGTCATTTTGCAAACCTTTAGGTAGAGTGCTAGTTTTTTTATTTCTCAGAGATCACTGCAAAATGAGCTACACCAATACAGATCCCAAGGAGAAGTAATTGTAGCTGCAGAGAAGATACCATATTTCAGAATTACTTAATGACTTTTAGTTGCAGAGGAGTACTTGTGGGTTCCTTATTTTCACTGTCAGTCAATTTGATACCAAAATGGACTGCTTTTTTGAGGAAAACCTCTCCATCTCTTCCAAAGAGGAGAGAAAAAAAGTGCTGCAATGTCAGATAAATGGAAGGATGCAGTACCTCGAACACAGTAACTGCAGTCCTCCCTCTGTAGATTTGAAGCTGTAATGAATAATTAAAATAAGGGGAATGTATGCCAAGTAATGTTGGGAAAGAGCATCTGTGGGATTCTCAGGACAATTTGGCATTGCCTGGACACAGTTGCAATTAACTGAGAAGCAGATGAACCAGTGTCAGAGAGCGCTATATATATCATACGGGAAGCGTAAGTTCTGTGCACTGAAACGGGTAAGCACGATTGAAAAATAGCAGTCTGCAGTCAGCATAGATTAGAAAGGAAATCGTGACTGCTTGGTATTCCAGACATTTAAATAAATGAGAATAACATTTCTAGGCGATAGAGAGATAGAAGAATGAAAAGCATGAGGAAATGGCATACTGTGATTTAAAAATAGCCTAGCACAAGCCAAGACATCCGTGCTGAGGATGGAGGGAGCTGTGCAGCTGTATGATCACTACTGCCTTACATGACCTGGAGCATGTGCCGAAGTTCCTGAGTTCTTCCTCCATCCCAAACCTGTGCCTGGATAAGGATTCCTGGGAACTTGAATGTAGCATTGTTGATGAGGGTACAGGGCCAAGTTATGTAGTTATAGAAGAGTCAAGACACATGTAACTTTAGGGTTTCTGGGCTGGAAGGGGAAGAGGGTGCAATTTCAAAGGAATCACTAGTGTGGAAAGAATATGTGGAAATTCCTAGTTCACAACTGGAGCTATGTAAAACTTGACCCTTGTTCTTTTTCAGAGATTTGCTGTTTTCTCTTTTATGTCAGCTCATGCAGGCTTGCTCCCTCTGGCTTTTCTTTTGTATTCTGGGAATTGAATAAACCCTGGAAGTAGTGAGAATCATCTGGTCTCACAACCTAACCATGCAAAATCCCCTGGCTGGCGTGGTTTTGATGTGAAATCATAAATCAGTTCAGGTTCACACAAAGGGTTTCTGAGCAGCAGCAAACTTTACACAAATGTGAATTTGGTTTGCTAGTAGTTTTATTTAGGTTTTCCTCTTAATTTCATCCCACATTTCATTCACATTTCAATATGTTCTTTTCATTAACAAAGATCTGGAAATTGCATAAGCTATATCAATGGGTGATTATTTTCTCCCTCTCTCCCTCTCTCTTGGTGTATCATTAACTTTTCTTTTTGCTCCCTCCTTTTCTATTTCATACACAAATGCACTTGAAAACAGCCTCAATGAAAATTGTGTTAGAAGGAGTACAGTAGCTTTAGGACTCAGAAAAGAATGTATTCACAGGTCGCACCAAGTAAGGAACTTGAGTACGCCTCCCTGTGAGATCTAGATTTGGTATGTTCGAACTATCAACTGATCTTATACTGAAAAAAATAAATACTTATATTACAGTTTAACATGAAGGTTGTAAGGAATAAATATATTCCTTTAAGTAGACCATTGTCCTGTTGTTAATTTTACTTGTGCTTTTCTTATTGCCACATTTCCATCAAACTCCAAGCTCGGATGCTTATATTGCACATCCAAAAAGCCAACTGGAATAAAGTGGTAGATCTAATCTAGCCCTATTTTTAAAAAGCTTTTAACAGAGACCTTCACAGAACACTAGAGATGCTTAGAGAGTTTGAGGTCTGTGAGCAAACACAGCATCAGCAATCCTATTCCAGTGGATTTAGAAGTGATCTGGTAATGAAGTGTGTGCGGAGAGAGTGCAGGGGGGTTAAAATTGGTGAGGAAAAGGCAGACACTGAGCCGCCACTGGCTCAGTGCTGGGCCAAATTTTTCTGTTGGCTTTCCAAATGCTGAGTCATATAAACAAAATGTTTTTGTTGACTTTCTGTTTTAGCACCTGTTATAGATTTTATAAAAATGAACAACATTCAAAAAATGTACAACTGTAAAGACGTGTTTTCTAATGGAAAATTTCAGCAAAGCAAGGTCTTTTCAGACAATTCACTATGTTTTATAGCATTTCAGAATATGTAGGTTCCATTGGTCTGATATATAAGGCTGATGCTGAGGTAAAAGAAGACTAGATTCCCATGAAAAACAGCCCAGAGCCAAAAGTCCTAAAGATAGTGAGGAGACACAGACAAAGCCAGCAGGAACACCTAAAAATATTTTGGTTTCATTGCACCTTAAACCATATGGTGTTTACATTTCAGAGTGAAACCCACACAAATAGACATGTTGAAGTTAAAGGAACTGAAAGATAAGTAGGGATGTGAAAAGACTTAGTCAACGCAAAGATATCCAACGAAGCCAAGCCTCCCTAAACCAGCAGTGCAGTCTTGAGGCCCTGAGGGTCTGGGAGAAGGAGAGGAGGCTGTCTGGGAAATGCCTTCTTGTGGGAAGGAGTCTTCCGGGGGCCCCCATTCAGCTGTCATCTACCGAGCAGTCAAACCCAGTGAAGAAGAGGATGTGAGAGGGGTAGTGGGCAGAGAGGGCTGCTAGCAGGAGCAGCGGTTGAAAGGGCAGCACAGCTTTTCCAAGGCAACCAGCAGCTCCAGCTTCTGTCTGGTTGCTTGTGCAGGGATGAATGAAACTGCTGCAGCACTTGTCCCCTCCATGGCCTGTAAAGCACGGGAGCTGAGGGGCTTGAGGGGCTGGTCCCGGGTAGCTGCCTTTTCCAGGAAAGGTAGGCTTCAATTCTCATCCCTGTGTTTGCAGTCAAGGGACCGTTGGCAGTGTTGACCTCAAAACAATTTGTTTGTTCTTTCCTGTCTTTTTTTTCTGCCCCTTTTATTTTTTTTTTTTTTTTTAACTTGCTGCTTGAAAGCAGGGTGAAGGCTCCCAGATAGGACATTTAAAGCTGGGCTTGCGAGGGCACTCAGCTGTGGTACCCAAACCTTTGGCTGAGAGACAAGACCTGGCAGAAGGGTGTTTACACCTGATATGCAGGAGGAAGACAAGCTGTCACAGGAAAGAAAGACAAACAAACAGTTTTGTCAGAAACAGAAAGGATTGACCAGTGACAGTTTTGTGACCATCTGAGGGACTTCCAGGCTGCTCAGTGCACAGTCCTCATGCCTTGGTGCTTCTCCCACATGACTTCCCTGCTGATCTTTACTGGCATTTCTCACCTTGTCATCACTGACTGGCAGTTCAGCTTTGTAGTGAGCCAGTAGAAGCATAAAGTTCTGACCGCAGTCCTCACGTGGGTTGGCCCCGTGTACCAGAGTTGTGAGGATTTGGTCCCCATTTCTGGCCCTGCCTGCAAGGAAACAGGAGCCCAATAACAGACTAAAACTTGGTGATCCTGTGGCATACGTAAGCCAGCTCATACCTCTAGACCACTCAAGATTTGATCTACCTATCACCAGAGTAGATACGGAGGTTTCAGAAAACCACTGCAAGTGTTGGAACTCTTTCTGGAAAACCTTGGCTTTCTGTTAAGTAGCAAGTCGATATCTCAAATCAAGGGACAGTGGCAAAGTGTCCTCTTCCCTCCACCAGGGCACAGCTGGGGAACACTGATTCCTTGCACACATACCCACATATTTTTCTCTTTTTAATTTATGATATAAAATGATTCTGCCTTGAGTGCTAAAAGATTATATCGTTCTGAGGTGATAATTTTCAGGATACTGGCAGGTGTGAGTCAGTTGGAAGCAGCACTGCAAACCTCCCTTCTAAGAAATCCTTTCCATATCTATAGCTGTAGTTGCTATAGATTCTGTAATTTTTGCAATGAATCTATTTTATCATGTTCGAGCAGTTTTCTCCCTCTCTTTTCCTATTTGAAAGAACAGGAGCAGGAATGTGTTTGGCAGAGAAGGATGATACTTTAACAGAAGAACCAGATGATGCTTTGAAGCTTTGTGGCTTAGCACAGATTTTTCATTTTATAAGAAGATGCTATTTTTGTATTACTGGTCAGGCTTATGTTCCTGGTTGTTGGGCAGGGCAGTTCAAATTCCCTTTGATTCTCTATTACTTGAACTTTAACTACCAGTTTTGAAAGACTGTTGGTTCCTGTAATTTTTTCTCCACATTTTTTGCATTCACTATTATTTCTTAGCCATTGTTCATTAAACTGTGAGGCACAATCTTCCTCCATGTGTCCTCCCATACTTCAAAAATGCAAGGATAATTGTCAGGGTAATATCTTCCTTCTCTCAGTAAGCTATGTCAAAGCCCATGTGTTTTTCTAACCTTTTCAAGTCTGGTTTGGTGAAGGAGTAAAGAAGAAAGCTGTTTGGCATCAGACAAGCCCTACAACCAACCTAATATCTGTGTGCAGCAATGGGACCAAATCAGGAATAAATGGCTTGGTAATGCTACTACAGAGAAACCCTTCCTTGTTTAATTCATCCTGCTTCGCTGGCAGCTTTCAGCTTACGTGCATTGCGGTTTATCCTGACCTCTCCATGCTTTCTTCTTGCCTGCTTAAAAAAAGTAAGCCACTGATTGCTGGACCCCTGCTATACTGAAGTGTGACTACAACAGAAGCATTTTGGAGCCTCTTTCCTATTATTGTTTTGGTTTGTTTGGGGGGTTTTGTGTGTGTGTGTGTGTGTGTGTCTGTGTGAGGTTCGTGGGGAGTGGAAGCAAAGACTGCACGAAGTTTTGGAGTTAAACTGGGCTCTTTGTATTGCTAAAACATTTTGAATCCTTTTGTTTACTTAGTCACTGGAGGAAGACCCAAAACTATACCTACAATAAAGGCATTTATAACATGTCAGGCTGCCCCTGGAGAGTCTTTCACTTTTCTCTTTGTAATTCAAAACATCATTTGCATCCTTGCTGGAAGTGGAGCCCTCCTTAACTTTCCCTCACTCTAGGGAAAGGAAGTGCTGAAGGATGGAACAGTTAAGCATATATGAACCCAAGTATCTCCTATGTGCGGGAATTTCACAGGAGAAAGGCATTTGTTGTCCTGAAATAGCTGCCCTTTAGAGCAGCTGATATTTAAAGCTGCAGGCTGTCTGTCACGCGTTTGCAGTAGAGATCTTGATTTTGCTCTGAAGGAGCATCATCCTATAACCCAGACAGCAAAGATCTGTGTGGGGTTTACCATATATTAAGTGCTATGTAAAGCTGTTTGCAAAACCCTTCGTACGCATATTAATTTCATTAGATGCACAAAATCCTTTTACAGTGGGTCAGATTTGTTCCAGTTGTTTGCTTGTTCGTTTGTTTGCCCTCCCTAAAGCCTAAATACATGAGGGGAAAGAGAAAAATATCAGGTTTTTTATTTACCTTGGACTCAGATCTGGATGAGATCTCAGGCACTAATAGTAATATTGCTTCATTAGCCCAAATGTACCTGGATCAGTGGCACATAACATCAAGGAAAAACATCACCTGCAAGCTGGTACATGAATGAGGAACTCTCTGAGCATGTCCTACCTTTGCTTACATGTTGACCGTCCAGTCCACCACCAATAGTGCATTGGTCAAGCATTTCCCACTCACTGGGGCAATGCAAGGTGGTGACTCTCACTTACTCAAGAGACATCAAATCACCTACATTTCCCCTACCACTATTCATGAAGTTTAGGTTAAGACTAGTGCAATTTACCATGAATTAGGAAAATCTATTCCCTCTGCCCAACCAAAATGGCAGAGAGGGTATGAAGGGTTGCCACGCCTTCCCAGCGCTGAGAGTTATCTATTTATATCCTCCTATATACTGCATTATAAGATTTGACTTGCCCGATTAATCATCTCAGCAGCAGAAGTTATTACAGTTCAAATGAAATTATGCATTTCTTCTTTAAGCTCAGATGCTACATTTGCTTCAATGACTGATTCAATTTACCACTCAATTTCTCGGAACGGCTTAACAACAAACTGCATGAAGAAGCAAGCCTCCTTTGTTGGGGCTCATTTGTACTGATCTAATTATGTCAGTGTTCCCCTTTACAGTCTCAGGAGAAAATCATGCAAAGGAGTTCATGCTTCTTGTTTTCAACCTCTTATAATTTAGAATGTGCTAGTCAACTTTCCATTTCCTTTCTTAAGCAAATCATTTATATTTTGCATTCTAGTATGATGGCTTAAATCATGCACTTACTTTTGTCTTCATTGCCATTTCACTACCATATCTAGCCTCTTATATAGTTTTTTTGTCAGGTGTTTTCCAGTTTAGGTAGCCAAGATCCAATTCAAGTATCTTTTAAAAATGAAAGTTATTTAGAAAAAAAAAAAAAAGTAATATTTGTCAATGTAGACAATAAGGTCCCATGGAAAAGCACTTGGATGAGAGTCAAGAAATCTAGACTTGATTTATCATCTTCTGTTGACTGCTCAGGAACCTTTCAGCAAGGCACCATACTCTTTGTGCTTGTGGCTTATTCCCCTCTGAAGAGAAACTGAGGCACAGCTGTGGTTTCTTTCATTTTCTCTAACTAAGTGTGAGGGAACGCAAACCTTTTTGTGGCTTTGTAATGCAAATGAGCAAAATGTGACAGTGCAGTGGTAAAAGAGTCACTTTTCTCTATTGGAGAAAACACTAGAGAACTGATTATGTTGTACATACCACAGTACATGCGTGATTAACAGGAGCAGAGCAAGGAAATTCCTGAAAAACTTTTTTCTCATCAGTAATTCACAAGTCTCTCAAATCTTAAATCAGACAGTCACAAACTTCCTCAGAATAAATTACATCTGGTCTTTCTTGGCCTGAGTCTCACTGCAAAGCTCAGCAAAGCCATAAGACGAACAATTAGCTAAGAAACAGACAGAAAGTGTGGGCAAGCCCAGAGGAGCTTGGACCCCAGGGATGCAGGTGTGGCAGCTTACAAAATAAGAATTCACCTCAGAACCAGCACTGCAGGGAAGTGCACCTGAGAGCAGCTCCACTGGCGGCTGACAAATGTGGGGATTTGGGTTACCTGCCCATCCTTCTTTCTCAGAGTCAAGCACTGTCTCTCTGCTTTGTCTCCGTTCATTGCACTGAACCAGAGGGAGCTTTTTTACGTAGGATAATCAGCTAATAGCAGCCACAAAAAGTCCTTGGAAACCACTGTTTGCCACCTGTCATGGCAGGCCCTTCTCAGGAGGGCGTGTGGGCTGGGCTGGAGTTAGGGGGAACCTCCTGAGCTTCCCCTAGGCTTGTGCCATGCAGCTCCCTCCCCAAAACGTGATGCTCTGCCAAAGCCAGGGTGAGGCTGAGGGCTTCCTGCCCCGACATTCTCTTCTGTACCTGCAGGTTGGTCAGTGCTCTTTGAAGTTTTGGGAAGCCTTGCTACACCTAGCAACCCCCTCTTGCCCAAATCCCAGCTGGTGACCTGTAAGTGAGAGGTGCTGCAGGGGGGGAGGCAGGGAGTTGTCTGCTGTCACTCTGGAAATGGCATGTCCTCCGACCAGATTAATCGCCACAATCTGGGAAAACATGGTTTCAGTTTTCTCTTTTGTAACAGCAATCCATGTTGTCAACTTAGATTATGGACCTGAATGGCCAGATTATGCTGTCAAATGCTTACTTCTGTGAGACTGTGTTGAATGGGTCAGGTGTCACATCTCCTCTTGTTCTTTCCATAGCTCTTCTGGCTGATTTTTTACACCCTGCTAAGATTGAATATGCCTTGTACTAGACTTGAGCAGAAGACAGAAGGACTAACATACCTCTCGGAGTGAAGGATTGCTGCTGAGTAGAGCTGAGGTTTTCACACCAAAAGCAAAGTTACACAGATACATCTCTGATCCGCATGCTGGGCTTGGGACCAAGCAACAGAAGTGGCACTGCTGAGCTTTTTCTCCATTTGGTCACTGAATTTAGATACCTTGAACTTCAGGGAAATTTTTGGATTTTAAGCACCTTGGGATCTGAAGCACCCTGGACTGCTGGGAGATGGAGTGATGAGCCCAGCAGAGAAGCGTGCATTCACAATGAGCTGCAGAACCTGGACTTGTGATTTCCAGTGGGCCCAACTCCAAACTTTTATTTTAAAGTCTAATGAATTCAGCTGCAGACAATACCTGCTCTGTCCTGCATGATTTCATAGAGCATTGCACTGCTCCAAGGCTCATTTGAGCTCACAGTAAAGTAATATTTTTACCCTGTTGGAATGGTTTTTTTGCTCCAGCTAGTTTAAAGGCATGTTGTGGCAATGAGCGGGTGGGGTGTATTTGATTTAGCTGTGATGAAAATATTACCATTCTTGATCTGAGCAGCTGAAACAACAGGAACTAGAGATAATCACCAAATGAGGGAGGGAGGTGAGAAGATGAGGAAGAAGAAGTGTTTTCTTGATGAAGGTGTAAAGAATTTACAATTTCAAAAGAGAGGCACTTGTGGCAAGTACCTCTACACAGACGAAAGGGCATTGACCCCTAAGCAGTATGACCCTATAGAGCTGCCACGTGGCTTAGGAGGTAATGTGCCAGAAAGGTTACCTAGAGAACTGGACAATGGCTGCTGCCCAGTGCTTCCTTTGCTGGGCCCTAGGATGGCATATAACTGGGCTTGTTGAGTCAGAAGGTTCTGGGACCCTCTGAACAAAAGTGGACTTTGTCTATTGCCAGGCAACAGAGCCAGGAGATTTTGGATTCCCAGGTGGCCCATTTTCAAAATTTCCAAAATAAGTTGCCAGGTTGTTAAGCTCAAAGGTTTTCCTATAGCTTGTGGTATTTAGCAGGGAGTATTTCAGATTCACTGTGAATAAACTGCTTTAGAGGTTTACTGTCCACTATATAATTTTAAATTTTTTACCTTTCATCTCACAGCTGGAAAATGTTTTCAGTGAATGCCAAGAGCCAAGAGCTCAGTGAAAGGAGGGCACAGCTGGTTCCACTGCAAAACATGTGAAGCAGAGTGATGCACTAAAAAAGGAAAAAGCAAAACTGGTGGGTTAAACATTAACCAGTTCCTACATATGAAATAGTTTTCATTTCTAAGGATGATGCTCTAGTTCTCTGGTGATGAATACCAATATGAAATGCCCCAGCTGAAAGAGAAGGACAGGAGACATGCTGGCATCTGAGACAACTCTCATCAAATACTAATCATGACAAGTCCCACTTTCAGCTAGCTGTGAGTAGTCACCCACTTGTGCCACGGCCTGGTGCAATGGTGAGGATGGGGCATGCGGGCAGGGCACGTGGTTGTACATCTGCTTCACAAGGAAGTTTGTGTGCCTTGGTCTTGGGAATCTTGGCACTGCTGCAACTCTTGTGTAACAGATGCTTCTCTCTGAGCAAGCAGAGAGTCCTCCCACTCCCCCATCTGTTTGGTTGCTAATTGCAAACATGACGGACTGACATTTTGGTGCTTGCTTTTTCAACTTTCTCAAGTTCTTACTTTCAGGAAGTTTGTTTCTAAGCTGAACTGCCTTCTTTTCATGAGTGTTTCCTTGTGAACAATTTAGACTATTCCACTAGTGGCTTTGATAAATTTAGATGCTATGGACATCTATGGTGTGATTTTTTAAGCTATTTTATTAGACTAATTATATCATTTTGGAGTGAGCAAGAAGCAAAGAATATACAATGTGCTAGACACTTGGCTGTCTTTGCCTAGAAGCATGCTATTGGACCTCACATCTACTGAGAGCTAAGACCAAACGTATTTACAGTTGATTAAGTCCTATAATGTGAAAGAGCAGATTTTCTTCTGTGCAACTTGTTCTTGTGCCATGCCCTACTCATCCAGCATACAGCATTGTTACTCTGCCCAAGGAGGGCATTAATTGTTTGTTGTTTTCTTCGTAAGAATTACTTAGCTTTTAAAAGGATGTGGTTGTTTTCCCACCTTTGTTTCCTTGCCCATATTACCAATAAGCACAGAACGAATAAGCCAACTATGGCAAAGCACTGCTTCTGCAGCCCACAGCCTAGCAAGAAATACATGCTTCTTTTTGTAGCAGCTGGGGTAAAGACCCCCAGACAAGAAGTTTTTGTTCCTGATTCTTCCAGCTCTCCCGCTTTTCCAAAGCTAGGTCACATCTAGTTTCTGACCTGTTTGTCACTCCCCCCACCCCACCAAGCTGTTGTGAACATCTCCTGTCCTAGTCAGTTAAGGTTCTCTAATTAGTGACATAATAGTTAGGCAATTAATGAACCAAACCTGCATCATAATGAAGGATAAACATTGTTAGTGAGTCACGCTGCAGCAGGGATCCAGCGCTGCTGGAGTGGTTTCTTCAGCAAGCTGCAGCTGGTTGTAACTGGGGTGTATCTTTTGTATGTTCTGCCTTGGGGGCAAATTGCTTCAAACGGGACTTTGCTGTATGGCTGAAGAAAACAACCATTTGTTTGCAGTTTTCCTTTCAAAGGGTTGAGTCTGAAATACGCTTTTTTGACTGAAGCAAAGTAGTACCTTCAAGGCCAATGCCTTTCTTGTAGTGGCGATTTTCGAAGGAAAATCTTTGCTGGGTTTGTCCATTGAAGGGGTTGTGCCTGCGCCCCAGGCTGCAGGCAGCGATGTGCCCACAAAGCCAGTGGGAAGCAGTGACAGGCGCTCCCTTGCCAGTGACCACAGCCCATCTTGCCATCACTGATGGAAGGGACAATGTGTATTAACACCTCTCTGATTGCTGGATGAAGCTTTTCTAGGGTGAGACTCAAACCAGTAACACTGTACACAATTGACTTGGGTTAGTGGTTTACCTCAAAAAAATGGAGGAAATCACTTAGCTCTTTAAGCAGAAGACTGCTACAACCATAGTGGTTTTGCAGCAGCATGGGTTGGTGGATATCACTTAGACATGGAGAAAAGGGAAAGTTCTGTGGCAAAACTCAGGGATTTTCCAGCATGGCCTTGAGTGGGTAGCAATGATTGCTGCATTGCGGGGATACCAACATCCACATCCAGGGCGCCCCAGTAGCAACTGCAGGAGAAACCAACATCTTGCCCACCTACATGCTTTTTCAGCAGGTATACTTATAGCCTGAGGCAGTCTGTTGTCCAAACTGGAAACCATCTCCTGCTCACTGTCTGAGACAAAATTTGAGTGAGATCAGTCAGATTCGATGCTCTTTGGATTGCACTAGACACCCCCACAGGGGGTGGAGGGGCTGTGTCTCAGCGAGATGCAGGAGGTAAAAAGTGAAACATGTCCTGTTTCCCACTGAGGGAGCCTCACCTGAGCAATAAGCAGATGTCTACCACTCTTGGCAGACCATCACCAGACTGTGGATTTTGAGGGTGTGAGAGGCTGCAGGTCAGGGAGAAATTGGGATTCACAAGATATATATCTTTGCCTCAGTGAGTCTGATCACCCTAGCCTTCTCCTCTAGTTAGCAGAGACAGCTTTTTCTGTGGAGAGATGCAAAGCAGCTGTGTTAGGTGCTCACTCTGAACTTCCCTGTACAGGATGCCTTTTTTTCTTCATTAAATTTGAGGAAATGAATCTCACAAGGTTTTCTGGCTTCCATTTAGATGCCCAGTATCACCTGAATTTCAGGTTGTACATGCTTCATGTATCCTCTAGCATGTACTCGGGGCAGCAGCTGGACTGTCTTGGGATTTGAAAGGTCTTATTGTGTTTTCACTCAGTCGTAACATTGCATGTGGCCTAATTCAAAGGGCCTGAAGACATGAAGGAAACAAACTTCCAGACAAAGCTGCGAGGAGACATGTAGTGTGCCCCACATTGACACAGATACCCATCACTTTCAGAATTTGCAAATAATGTGGAAGTAGGTTATGGCAATTTTTGTGCCTGATTGAGTGCTTCAGAAAGGCTGTGACAGAATGGCCCGCCCCTTTAGGAGTCCATACAGTTGTCATACCCATGGCTGGCCCTGTAAATGGGATCTCTACACAGAGGGTGAACAAAAGGGCCTCGTGCAAGTGGGAACACAGAGTAAGAGACACTAGTCAGGGTACGGACTCCTTAGGTATCTCTGCATCTTTAAGCCATACATTTAAGCTTTGTTATACATTGCAAGCAAATGGCTGAATCATCCCTAGAGACCTGACAGACCAAACCTGTAAGGAAGAGGCAAACCATTGCAGCAGTCCTGACATGGGCAAGAGAAAGGAAGGTATATCCAGAGGTTTTAGCCTTGGCTGCACATAGAAGCAAGGTCCACCTCCTGTGTTAGAGAATAGCACCACTGAAAGAGACTCTTGGGTCTGGCTGAGTAAGGAAAGATGACAGCTGCCATACTGGGAGAACAGCAACAGTTCACTGGGGCTTCAGGGATCCTCAGTGATTGAGGAAGGATGAAACTGTAAGCCACCTGGTGTGCTTGCAGTCCAGTTCAGTAGGCATAAAGAAAGAAGATCCCATAGCTGTACATGGCTTAAACATTACTGAGATTTTTCCTCCATCTGTCACTGAAAATCTCCGCAGAAAGAAGAACTGAGACATTTACTCAAAGAAAATTGAGGAGAATTTCCAGCTGTCCAAAAGGTAGCCAGGACACATAAGGTGTGTTCCCCACAGTTCCAGCTCCTGTCACAGCTGGTTTTCATCCAAACTAAAAGTGTCATAGGATTTTACAGGAGGAAAAAAAGGAATTTCCAGGGAAGTGAGAAGATCCTTTAAGAATCCCTCTGGAACAAGCATTAGCTGGCTCAGCCACATGTGGTGAAAAGGATCCCACCTTGTCCACCTCCACTGTATCATCTACCCTGTTCTAAAAATACCATCCCATGACTGAAAGAACTCCACTTCTGTCCTCAGTCCATGTGTTTTTCCTGCCCTGAATTTGTGCAGTGCTGTCACCTGCTTCAGATGTGCAGGCAGAGTGAAACAGCAATCTGTACTGACTGGCAGAGGGAATGAACTCCTAAACAAAGAATGGTGCCTCGCAGTGAGCAAGACACCTTGCTCTTCTCAGATTTCCATTTTGGTCTTGAGTTAAGCTGGGTAACTTTTCTGCTTACCCAGCTTAATTGAAGCTTTACAGATCCAAAAATATTTGCTCTGTCAGGGCAGAGAGCAGCCACTGTTTGCCACAGCCTCAATTCCTTGCAAATGTTTTCTTGTGTCTTCTTATTCTCATCTCCTTTGGCTAAACCACAGCACAATAAACCTTTGTAATCCAAACACCTTGGTATGACATGTTGGGATCTGCTCCCCAGAGCCAATTTAGATGGAAAGCATGCTTGTAACTGTGTAATTGAACTGCGGTGATATGCATGTGCCAGGGAACATTAATTTCTTCTAAACTCTCCATAGTTTCACATTTGTGGTATTTTTCCAGATGGATTGTAGCTGAAAGTGTATCTTTAATGTCCTTAAGATACAGCACAGCAACCCATAAACTTATTGAGCTCCACAGAGCATTGGGAGGAAAAGCATTTGCTGTGCCAGATTTCTCGGCTAAGTATTTCTCCTGACAGTGGCACGTTGAAAAACCATGTAACTGTGAGATCTGATAGTTACAGTGCTTTTGGAAAGAAAAAATAGTGTCATGAGCAAAGGTTAACCTACAGTGATTGATTTACTCAAGATTTAAGCAGTCAGATGAACCTTTGGATAAATGTTTATTTAACATTGGAAATGTGTTGTTAGTATTCATGATACAACAAACAGAGTGTCTTTACTTGCTGGGACATAGCAAGGTTAGCTAAGTTCTCTGCCTTCAAAAATAGAGCCCTAGTAATAGGGAAGAATATGAAAAAATACTTTGCCAATGAATGGAATAACATTTCAGGTTAGTCTCCCATTTGTGGCTTTGCTTCAGAGGCTGAGGAAAGGGATTGTCCCACACAAGATGAGAGATACCAAAAAATATTCACCACTAAAGCCCAGTACTCTCTATGGGCCTGGTCTAACATGAATTAATCCACATCTTATTTGAATGTTAACGTGATTAATCAAAGCATTAATTCTGGAATGGGGCAGGGGGGGGTTGAGTGTTATCCATCTCCCTCCTGCCTCTGTCTGTCCAATATCCAGGCTGGGTAATTGAGGTGTTCCCTCGATGCCATCAATAGGGTAGAGTGTTCAGCACCTTCACACAACAAGGCTGCAGCATTGCCAGCCTGTCAGAAGAATCAGAGAATGTCCTGTGCTCTGAAGGCACCAGGGAGCTTAGAGCAACACCTCAGCATTGACTTCCTGTGGAATGGGAATGTCTGTGGCACTGGAAAACAGACGCAGTAAATTTAATACTGTATGAAAGAAATACAGCTGCCATTGAGTGCTTCTGGTATCTGAATGGCTTTTTGGTGTTTTCCATAAGTCCAGCAGGACAATTCCTACAACATTTTGGAGCAAGAAGGTTGCACATGAGGCTCTGGAGTTGCCTAGTGATTGCACTGGATCCAAATGTTCCCTCCTCAAATGTTTGTGTCTTTGCTTGTGGAGATCAGCCCAAGTAGAAGCATTTGTTGCCTCTTTGGAAAAAAGTCAGCCCCTTACAGCACTGATTTTAAATCAAGGGTCTGTGGGTGGACTACTTTCAAAAGGTGCATGAAAAATAGTGAAGAAAACTCTTTCAACTACAAGCTACATAAATTCCATAGAAGGATGTCTGCAGTTCCCTTGGAAGTTGTCCTCCACATCAAAAAAGGTTGAAAATCACAGTGCTTGAGAGATTTTCTGTTATCTGGATTACTGATGTTCTTGTCCCTGTTTTTCTATAGAATCCTCTTCTAGGAAGAAAAAAAAAAATATTAAAAAAGTAACCCAAACTAAGGCATCTGCAATAAATCCAGTAAATCCTTTTTAACTTTATATAAGACCCATATTTCCATGTAGGCCATTTTACATTCATTAGAATCTACATGAGATTTACTTAATGAGTATGTAGAGAAGAGCACAGATAATCCCTCAGGGCCTTATTCTGAAGTTCTTATTTGGGCAAAATTCCAGTGACGTCAATGAGTCATTTCACCATGTAAGGATTTCAAAAGTGGGCTGTATCAGATTAAATACAACTTTGCCCAAAATTTTACTCTATGAAATTATATTAATATCAGGCCCTGGATCATTTGATTACAACTAGGGTGCAGGACATTGCTGGTTTAATAACATAATCCTACAAAATATCATCAGACCTGCATGTTGTTATGCTTGTCTTATTGTGGTACTAAAGTGGCTGCCAAAATGTTTGTGCTTTTGGCCACATGTCATCTTTGGTAAAAACGTGGCAATTATGGTAAGTTTTGGACTAGTTCACCATTAATTATAAATATTTCATACTCCACTTATATAACAAAAGCTATGAGTCTTTTATTTTTCTAATTTAGTCATTTCTTGACTCTATAGGTCATCTGGAGGGTTTGGACCATTTTTTGCTTTCTAAACAAGCAACTCATGGGCTTGGATTTTCAAGAGGAACGGGAGAAGATGAATTACCCTAATGTGACCTCTTTGATATCAGAGCACTACATTCTCCCAACTGCAACATGATTTTACAGAAAGACTGTCCAAATTAGGGCAGGGACATTCAATCCTGGGAGGAGGGAGAGGGACTGGGGAGAGACAAGCCTGCTTTTTCCAAGTGTGCAATCTGCTTACTGGAGGGAACATCGTCAGCAATTCATAAGCTGCTCATCAGGTCAAAAGCAGTAAGGAAGAAGAACATGTTTCAGTGGTCAGTCAGGCAGATCATCAGTCTTTCCCCAGTCCAAGATATACAGAAGAATCTGGCAGAAAGGCCAGATCTAGAGAGTCTCTATTTTTGTTTCCCTTCTGATTTTTAATAGGTATTCATTTTGACACACTTATTTAATCTTGCTACCACATCCCCACCCTTGGTCCAAAGTTCCACAGTAAAAAAAATAGCTTTTTTCCATGTGCAAAACCTCAGATTAAGATGGAAGAGGAAAACAAAATGCAAAGCCGAGAAGGCCTAGAAGTGAATATTTAAATCAAATTTTGCTGGGCACAGACCTCAGTGACTGGATGGATCCTGCAGAAACTGTATTTTTTAGCAGTCTGGTGTCACCGGAATATAGCTCCAAAACCGTGTCATCTGAGACATTTTCTGTATGAAAAATTAAAGTGCTTGATTTTTTCCTCGGGAGTTCAAATTACTTAAATGAAACCCTATCGTCCAAAATTTTGGAAATCTGTAGTGAGGCAGAAAACATAAACCTTGCAAATCAAATAGGAAAAGCCATTCCTTCTAAATCCCAGCTAAACTCCGGTGTTTACTGGGCTAGCCATGGAAACATTCCTCTAGAGAAGATAAATCTCAGGGGTTTGGGGCTTGTCCTCATTTATGTTGTAACACGATGAGAGCATGGTAAGGTAATAAGAAGAGATGTGTTAATACAATAGTTAAATAATGCCTAGAATTCCCAAGGACGCTTGTGCAGAAGTCTTTCTTCCACTGAAAGTACAGGTTGGGCTCACGGGCGAGAGCATTGCTGTGTCTTCCGCAGCGCTATTCGCTACCAAGTTATAGAGAATATTTCATACCTGAGAAGCCCTCAGAAGGTTGCCTGATCCGACACCCCCAGTCAAAGCTGGGCCCGTCCTGAGATAAGGTGACAGGCAGGTCAGCGCC
Organism: Oxyruncus cristatus; assembly: GCA_013399855.1. Taxonomy (NCBI): domain Eukaryota; kingdom Metazoa; phylum Chordata; class Aves; order Passeriformes; family Cotingidae; genus Oxyruncus; species Oxyruncus cristatus. Next base: position 1,736,947 of record VXAY01005783.1, on the reverse strand, counting down.
ATCGAGGTCGTGGGTTTCAGGCAAAGTAGGTGGGGGAGGCCTTGATCCGAAATCTGATCTGGCTGCCGAGAGGGTCCACTGAAAAGCATTTTAATCAGTGCAAAGGCTCACATTGACTTCCGTGGGAGCTAGGTCAGACATCAGTTCAATGAGACTGGCTGCCACAGTCAAATCATGGGATAATACAACTGAGCTTTTGTTGGCAGCTTTCAAGGCGCCAGATTGTGTTCTCTCCTGTATTGGTGTCTATCCAAAATGACTCCATTCACGTCACTAGAGCAATTCCTTACTTGTTCCTGTGTAATTAAGAGAAGAATCTTTCCCACTGGGTTGGTGAAATCACTCAGCATTAGGGGTATGGATAATCTGTACATGTTCATCACTGTCAGTATAAAAAGATTTAGGATCCCCTGCAGGACTGAACATTTTTCTGTGGGCTTCCAGGTTGCAGTCATAAAATTATAAAGGTTGCTAATAAGGACTTCTCAAAAATTAACCTCACCTGGGTTGCAAGAGTCATGACGAGCTGTGCATTTCTACCCAGTTTAGGAATACCAGAGTTTTCACTGCCCATCTACAAAATTGAAACATAATGACTACATAGGTCCTAGCATCTCCCAGGAGCTGTTCTGCAGTAAGCATTTGAGCCTTTGTCCAACTCTGACTGGTGCAGTAAGCAGTGGAGATGGAGAAGAAGAGATCTGTGCTTCCTGTGTCTCCCATTAAAAGTTTTATACCTGTGATATCATGTAGAGGATGTTGTAAGCCAGAAGGAAAATTTTTAAAACTTTTAAAATCAGAAACTTCTGAGCAAATCTGGAATCACAAGTGAAGCTAACAGTATCCTAGCTAATAAGATCACTGTGACATACTGTCCCCTGAGGAAAAATTTCAGAGGAATAGGGAAGAGAAGAGAGCTGGAAATGCCAGAGGAAAATTTAAATGAGTCACAAAATGGCAAAAATCCTTTAGAGTTTGATGTCATATTTCTCAAATACTACTACACATGCTATGAGCATGTGCAATAAGCACAGTGTAGCATCAGAGCTGTTATGGGTGACAAAGGTGCTGAGCATTTTTGGCAGCACAGAATTTGAAAGTAATGAGTAATGCCTCTTTAAAAAGAATATTTTAAAAGAATTTAAGAGAAATTGCATATTGTCATAACCCCAGCCAGCAACTAGGCACCACACAGCTGTTTGCTCCAAAACATAGCTCCATACTTGCCACTGTGAAGAAAATTAATTTGTCCCCAGCCAAAATTAGCTCACATGGATAATACAAATCTTCATTTCCAATACCTTGGAGAATACAGGCAAAACTTCTGCTGTAATCTACAGACTAGATACTTTTGATAGTTAAATTGTGTCAAAAAGGAAAATACAGAATAAGCAAGGGTGGACAGTCTGATCCAAAAGGGAAGCACAACTGTGGCTGCAGTAGTGGGAGAGGTGCTCAAGAACAGGGCAACCATGTGCCCTCACTGACTGTGACCCACCTCACTCAGGTCTCATCTGAGAAGTCAAAGGTGAGCAAAATGGGAATCCTTGAGATGTGAGGGGAAGGGTGTTAATGTATGACAGCCACAAAACAGGAATCAAAGGCCCATTCAGATGATAGAGTCCTTGGGTAGCTCTCAGACACCTACCTTACTTCCTGAAGGAGGTGTCCATGGCTGTTATCAAAACAATCTGCCTCATCTTTTCCCTGTGATGGAAAATCTAAACAGAGCAGACTTTGACTGCAAGGTTGGTTATGCAGCACCACAGAGTTTAGTCCTGCACTACCCAAGACCTGTGCTCAGTGCTTGCTCCCAGCTACCTTTACCAGCTGTTTGCAGAGACCATGCATTTGGATATGGGTTTGCTTCCAGGAGACTAGCCTTTTCCCAGAGTACATGCTGTTGGCAAATACTTTTGTTCCTAACAGGACGAGTGGCTGCATTCATGGTGATTCCAGCCCACAATATTCTGTGATTCATGTTTCTCCATTCAGTGTAACAGGCCTAACAAGGTTGCTCCTGTATCTGATGTTCAACTTTGTGAACATCCCTTTCCTCCCAAGTAATACGAACATCTCGGCATAGAGGGGCTCCTAAATGTCAACACACAGAGGATCCTGTGAACAAACTGCACAGGAAAGTTGTGTTCCTTAATATTTCATGAGCAGTGTGTGAGAATCAGCTATAAACCAAGCTAGAAGTAGACTCTTTGCAAAACTCCTTTTTTTAGCACCATAAGCACCAGGTGATTAAGTTTCACTGGAGTCACAAGACAAGTAAATACCCTAGTTAACAAAAATCACAGCCAGTGTCTCAAAGTTTTGAGGTGACATTTTATCTTGGTATTTGTATTTGTTTTGCACCAGGGCCAAGTTCTTGTTCAAATCTCACTGCATTTCTTAAAACGTTCCTAGGACAGCATGTTTTGGTATAATCCTATAATTGCTTGGACCGCTCCTTAAAACATCAAAATGGCTAACAACTCCACAATTTACAATAAAATTCTTTATGTGTGAGAAAAAAAGACTGGGCAGCAGCAAAAGAATAAACTTGCCATTTGTTGTGTGAATGACTTTGCATTCCAAGATTTAAAGCATATCACTGGTTCAGCCTTGAAGTAGGTCCGTGATGCGCGTAAGTGAATAATAAGCACCTTCTAATTTTTCAGGATCAAACTACTTTGGTCCTAATTTTTAAATTTTCTGCCCAGCTGAAAAACATTCGTGTTCATCTGGAGTTTCAGGGGCTTGCAAAAAGTCCGGCTTGGGGCTTTGACAGTCAGATGCAATGATCACTTCTTTGAACCCTCTTTTATAGTTGATTAATTTGAGATGACAGGAGAGGTCAGTGGCAATACCTCTCTGACACAGTGGATCTACTTTCTTACCGAGGTTTTAGGGTTGTATGGTAGATTATCAATAGGTCAGCAACATTTTTATTCAAAAGCACACACTGTCATTGTCTACTCTTTAGTCAGCAAATCAGACTGTTGAAACTTCATCTTCCCTCTTCCAGCATAATCAAGTAAAGGATCAAGCACACAATTTCCACTTCTCCTTGACCTCTTCCACATACTCTGGCTGAGGCATAGACCTCACCAGCTCACCAGCTTTCAGGCACATGTGTGAGGCTGTCCTTGCTTTATTGGTTTTGGTGCTATAACAACCCTTTAACCTGAAATTTATTTCACATTTCAGTAGTAGAAGGATGCTTAAAAAAAAAACGTGGAGAAGAGATGCTCTTTATTTAACTCTCTACAGATGTCGTATTAGTCATAATAGGTAAAGAATGTATCTCCTGGCTTTACTCTGAGCTGTAGCAAATGGCTTTGACCCACATCCTCATAAATTAGGATGTAAGCAGAAACTTACACAACTACGCCTAACAAATGTAATGGAAATCAGATCCCTTCCATGTAACAACTCTGTTTATCCTCTCTGATATCCTTTTGTACTTTTCAATTATAACCATGGACATAATGATCAAATTATCCAGAAATTTTCAGTGAGGGTTGGGTTTATCCAGTTTTTCTTATATAAGAGGATTTGCTTTTCACACTTTAGTACAATTTTATTCATGTCTGAATTGTATACTCTGCTTACACAGCAAAAATAGCCAAACAATTTGCCTTAGAAATATTTTGCTGCTACATGACTTTTTTTATCCCTTCATTGAGGGCTTGACTCCACACCTTTTTAAACCTGAAGTTAAAAACCATGGTATTACTACAGCACTATACCAGAAAATGTTCACAGCTCTTGTCTTGGATGCTTCTTCTTTCCTGCATCAAAGAGCGCATATAAATGACATAATTCTCTATCAATAGGTTTTCTGTCTAGTGTCTAGGTTTCCTCTAAGTGGCTAGTGCATGCTCAGATGTCTTAGTCACAAAAGCTAAGAAAGCAGAACCAGGTGGTGAAAGCAGATTTTCTGCCTATAGAAGGTGAACAAGTTAACTAAGCACAGGAGACTGTGCCTACCTGGTTAGAGCAGGGAAGAACATCCAGCTCAAGTGACAAAGAAGTGTGAGTAGCATGGATTTTGGGACTAGACAATTCACATTTTCCCTCCCTGACAAGGCCCATTAATGCATATGCCTGACTTGTTTGTCTACCAAATGTAAGTGTAGTGGGGCTGCACTCATGGGGATATTCCTAGCATTGGAGAAACATCCAGGAATTTCTACTGACCCTAGTTTTGCCTCTGACAGAGGAGAGCAGGAAGCTGTGGGAGCACTTCAGGCTTGCAGGTATTGCCTCCCACTGGGTGTGTGGTCTCATGCCCAAGAGGCTGAGGATGTTACACAGCTCTGCAGCACGACACCTATCTTAGGGGACTGTCAAACATGGTAATGATATGCAAAACCCATCTGGCTGTAACTTGGGTTCTAAGCAAAACATGTAGCTAAGACTCTTCAAAAGCAAAGCTTGGCCAACTTAAGACAGATTTTAAGGAAACAGGAGGTGTCTTTGAGCAGGAGGAACCCACTTGTTGCTTCTACTTTACAGCAAACTATGCTTTATGGTAGTTGGAGTTTCAATGGAAATATTCTAGGTCAGTCCTCACCCCAAATACAGAGTGTCTAATGGTTTAAAAGCAACAGATGGCTAATGTGTGTGACTAAACAGCACACCTTGGTGTTCCCCTATTCTTGAAGGGTTTTTGCATGGCAGCACTTTTTCATGTCCTATTTAAGTGTGTGGAGAGAGGATTGACCGCGAAACAGTGTTCTGACTAGGTGGTAAAGGTCTTGCAAGCCTGGCTTATAAATACTGTTCTGAAACCCTACGTGTGCATAAATTAATTCATACTCTTTACAAGTACCTGCTACATTGTCCAAGAAACAAGGAGCTTTGGAATAAGTATGATTTAGAACTATCTGCTTTGCAGGGAGCATGAAGATAAAGCCACAGCAGCAGAGCTTTCTCATACATTTCTTTAGTGCTAGGGCACAACTTGCCAGACATCTGCTGTCTAATCATTCCGTACCTGCCCCAGTGTCGTGGAAACAACCTGCAGGTTTCCCCGCAGCTAGGAGTGATGTGGTCCTTTATTCCACACAGCCTGCTCTAGGCCATGGTTATCAGTTCCTGTGTCTGCAAGGAAGATGGTTTTGGACTCCCAGCTTCCGTGTACCACGTTTTGTGGGTTTGAGGCATTTGGTGCAGGGGGATTAGCTCTGCTCTCCTCCATGCGCCTACTCAGTAGAGCATGGTGGTGAACTAGACCAATGCAAGAGCTTAGGAAGGACAGACAAGTTGTTCTTCCCAGAGTTTCCTTATTAACCCGACAATACTGAAAAACTACTATTTACTCTGTTTGGTGTACAGCTCACAGTGTTTCCTAACAGAGTGTGACTAAATCCAGTCAATACCTATCCTGTAAAGTGACAGGGCTTGTGTTCTGTGCTGCCACTGGATCAGTTTACCAAACTGATTGTCGTGTCAGTTTGGGAGAGAATTACTAATGCTCTTAAAGATTAGTTTGTCTTCCCGTTTCGTATCCAGTTACACTTAGAGCACAAAGTTTCCTCAGTAGCAATTTCACTACCTACATATATTCCAATACTGCCCTTAATACTTGATGTGTAGGAGTTTGGTTCTGGTTTAAGTGGAAGACACCAAATGTTATCTTGGATGAAAGCCCACTGAAGCCAGGGAGCAGACATCGGTCTTGAATTTGGCCTACAGTCTGCAGTACTAAGGAAGAAGGCCACAAAATGAATTGTTGATATATGTGCTTGCTAAACGGTATTTTCACCTCAAAGCATACTTGAATCTTAGAAGAATGCAACTATTTCAGCTCTCTTGGATGATGTGCCAGTGGTACAGCCTGAGGCTAATATGGATCATATCCTTCTTTTAGTTATTCCAGCACAATTTTATTGACTCAATGTGTTCAACGTCTCTCCTATCACCCTCATTAAGAAGAAATATCGCAGATTCTAGATGATAGTTTCTTGAACCAAATCCTTAGCAAAAGAAAGCTGGGATGAACTGCCTGAATACCCAAGCTACATCTGTGAGCTGCAGACCTTGCTGTGTACCTGCAATGTCTTGCTATCTGTTTGTGGTTATTACCACTGTAGCTTGAGAACTGTAGACATTAGAAGAAAATTGGCATTACTGTTCACTCGACCACATGGCACAAAACTCACTCCATCATGTTTTAGGTGATCAAGAATAGAGAAGCCTAGGCAGACGTTTACTGACTACAGCCATAACAGGGGAAAATAGAATTGTATTCCTTAATAGCTACAGCAGTTTGTATGCATATATTATGTACATAATATGTACACTATATAAAAACAGGCAAAGTGATGCATTAGTTGCAGACAGAGTACAGTAAGCTCAGGCTCCTGAGAGTTAGACAGTAATATAAAACAACAACAACACACTCTCCAAGACATGCATCCACCACCCACATCTAACACAATTTAGGGCTTCTTAAGTAATTATACCAAATTGTAATGCAAACAGTGTACAGAAGGAAGAACAAAAAAAATAATTGACATGTTTACCCTAAGGCTCTTCCAAAGATTGGAGAGAAAAGTCCCAGGACTGGTATGTTATTTTCTTTGTTCTTTATCTTTTTGCTGATTATTTGTGCTAATTTTGGCACTGGATGATTCAGAGCACCCTTGGTTTTGGTGGATGCAGGTGGCAGTGTGTGCATGGTTTCTTAGTAAACAATATTACCAGTGTGGATTGTTTTAAGTGGCTCTGCTATCAGAGAGTTCTGTCTTAGTTTGAAAATATGTTTAGGTGATTAAATAATGTCTTAGAGCTAGATTCATTTGTCTTCTTTTATTTTTGTGGTGCTCTAATTAAAACTCCAAACATATAATTCTATAAACCAGAACAGTGAGCAACGTACTTTCCTTCATTATAAATTAACGTGTGGTGGAGAGGCAGGGAGGAAATAATTCCACACACAGAAGCACCGCAAGAGACTTAAAATTACAGAAAGCAATCGGGTACCACAGGATTGAAACCACTAGATGTGCAGTTTGGGAACATCTGCACCTGTTCCCATCAAAGAGGAAGGATGGCACCATCACTATCACAACAGCTGTTACCTATGGAAAAATGACAGAGATGGGGCAGGTCTACAGGAGGTTTAAAGAGAAATATATCTAGTGGTCAAGCTGTTGCCTGAAGAATATTGAGTGGAGAAAAAGAGTAACAGCAATTATCACAGATGTGAGGGGCTTCAGAGGCAAATTTGAAGGGACTGGCTGAGTGATGGTATGAGGAGAGGTGTACATAAATATTTGCAAGGTCTTTACACCCAGTGGAGAGTGGAATTACTTGTCTAGGAAAAACAGGATGAGCATGATAAAGTAGCCCTGTAAATGTGATACAGAGCAGTGCTCCAAGGTGGTATGTTAAGCTGTGTTGTTCAGTGAAAACAGGCACCAGAAACAAGAGCTACCCCTGGAAGATGGTCCTTGGCTTGATTAGGATGAATTTTTCCACATCCTAGTGAGGAAGTGGAGTTGCAAGAGAGAACAACAGTTGCAGCTTCAAAATTCCCCAATATACCTATCACATCTCAGCAGAAAGACCACCCAGGAAAACCACAGCACAGGAAACCTCAGACACTGACTTCATTCTCTCTTGCAGGGTTTTTCCCACATAAAGTGGGGGATCTTGTCCTGCACATAGATATTCACCTGAAATGCACTCATCTCTGCCTTTAATAGCAGCAGCCAGTAGAAGAAAACTAAATGAATGCTCATGTTCAGAGGTAGGGAAAAGATAATGTGGAAGAGCATAGAAAATGCCTTGAAGTCTTATTTGCTACAGAGTATGTAAGGTCTTTCCAGATGGAGATGGCAGAGGAGACTGAGAAGACAGCAGGAGCAAGGAACAGAGGCCCATACATCACAAATTGCATGAAAAAACAGGGGTTTTTTTTGTCTTAATGGGTAAAGGATTAAGATGATATTCTCTTATTCTACATATATATTTCCAAAAAGATATGGGCATGTCAAACCGTCGTGTCACACTGTAATCTACTCTCTTCAGAGAGAACAATTAAAAAAAAAAAACCAAAAACTGAAAAACAAAACAGTTCTGTAAAATAGGGATTATATAAATTAAATCCAGAAGGCTTACACTGTCTCAGCCTGTTAATTCAAAACCCTTTTAAATCTAAGGGTGTTGATGGAGATACTTCTCACTCACACCCTATATAAATCATGGAAGAACTGGAGCCAGAAATGTTAGCAGAAAAACAGATATTTATCGGTATCAGCAGTTGATAAAGAGGGGGAAAAAAAGAGGCATGGGACAATGGGGCACAGTGCCTTCCGGGGACTGCTTTGTACTTTCCACAAGCATCAGCAACAGTGTCTTAAGGCATTGTGCAAACACAGCCCTTGTGATGACACACACAGCCCTTTATGCGATCCAAAGGCAGGAGATTGACATGAACATTGTTGCTCACTCAATATAGTGATGAAAGCTCCCGCCTACAATAATGATCCACTGATTTCTTAAGGAATTTTCTAAGGAGGAGAAAAATGCAAAAGACATTTATAAATTATTCAAAATCTCGTGAAGGGCTTCTGGGGTTTTTTCTCTTACATTATTTTATTTGAAAGATGGGGTTTGTTTTTAAAGGTACTTCATGTCTTCATGTGAAACTGCTGAATACCCCACCCTTCTGGTCATTCAGGTCCTTAAAATGAGTCATCTTCAGCTCTTATCTTTTCTTCCTTCCTTGTTCCTGAGCCATTCAGAAATGCTGCTTTTTCTGCCTACGCTGGATTGTCTTTTTCAGGGTGACCCTTTGTATCTGAGAGCCTTCCAGCGATTAAAAATAGGCTTCCTTTTTCCTCTCTTTTCCTCTCTTCATTCCAAGACCACCAGTTTGTGTCTTTCTTCATTTTGGCTACAACATTTGAAAGGACAAGATTTAACTCGGTGACAACCTATCCTGAGCTGGGAGCCTGGCTCTGCTGAGATCCATTTTATGCTGCCACTCAAGTTTTATCCTTGTAATCATAGAATCATCAAAGAATCGTAGACTGGTTTGTGTTGGAAGGGACCTTAAAGATGATCTAGTTATAACCCCTCTGCCATGGGCAGGAATGCCTTCCACTAGATCAGGTTGCTCAGAGTCCCATCCAACCTGGCCTTGAACACTCCAGCTTCTGTTCCCCACATCAGCCACAAACCCCAGGGCAGTCAGCATGGCAACCCACTCATGTCCAGGAAGATCCAGCCCAGATCTTGGCAAATATTAACCCCTTCCAGCTGGCTGGGTTTTACTGGGTGGGGAGAGAGGAGGAAGGTGAGATGATGAAGATCCTGGGATGCCCCCGCTGCTATAAATACCATTCAGGGCAGCACAGCACAGTTTTGACTTTATTTTGGTCCTTTTCATAAGGCATAAAAGTATGAGATCACAGTTATTTTGTATGAAATGCTGGCCTGAGAGGTGGACTTTACTGTTAGCAGTATCAGCACTCAGCTTCCTCCTACTTTTATCTCATTCACCAGCGAATTCATCTAGCAGGGAAGTCTATAAGAAAAATAAATTCAGTCTCAATTCCTCTGCTGGTATGAACTGATATTATTCATAGCAGTTAATGTGAATAAAGGTCAATCTCTTTTTGCTAAAACTTTAATGCTTGATCTCATTTTCTTTCCTTCTTTTTTTTTTTTTCCCCTTTTTTTTCCCGGAAGGCCTCCCTTCAAAATGCAGTTGCTGAGATCATATTCTTTCCCCATCAATCGCCTGATGTCAGCTCCTCCTGTCCTCTTTGAATCACTCTTCAGACTCCCTTGGCTTCAGGACATGAAGGTCAGGCTTTTTGTATCCACTCTGAATGCTCTCCACAGCCTGATCCTTCTGCCTACCTGCCCTTATAAAACCTGCACTGTCAGAGGGTGCCTGAGTTCCCACCCTTTATGAATAGAAGCAAGCAGAAGAACCAATTGCCCTCTACTCACTGGGGACCCCCAAATGAACAATGAACCAAGTCAAACTAACCAACCAAACCAAATCTCAAACCCAGTAGGTCACCACACAAACTCTGCAGGATTTCCGGAAGGGTTCGTTATGGTCTGGGAACCTGAAACTATTTCTAAGTGTGAAATACCCTCAAAAACCAAACCTATGGTAAAATTGCCCGGGGAGAGTCCAATACAGGGCAGAGCAATTTTGATAACATGTGGTGTAAATGGCAGTCAGCTACCCAGTTTTAGCAGGTTTTCCCTTTTTCTTCCTAAAAGTGAAAGTAAAATTCATAAGATATGACCTCACGCAAACCAAACCCAGGATACAAGCTTTACTGTGGCAGCAGTTGCCACACCAGAAAGAGCTGCAGATTCCCCAGCACAAACTTGGCATGTTTCCCTCTGCCCTAGGAAGGACACCAGCTGTGATCAGAGGGCAGAGCTAAGCAATCCCCATAAGTGCCAAAGAGCAGAGGGCCAGGATATCCATAGGATGCTATGGAAGCCCACCTTCATAAAGCTTCATCTACCCCCACTCTCTGGACTCAAACCTGAGGCACTGGTGCTGCTGTGTGTGCCACAGCTCCCGGCCACAGGCCTGACTTTTCATTACGTGGAACTTAGGGGATAGGGATGGAGGGAGGGGAGGAGGGAGGAACATGATGCAGGCAGCTCTTAGCCCCACACAGGTCCTAGGTTAATATCCATGCCACTGGACTGTCTTTCCTTCTAGATGAGGCACATACATAGATTTAGAGCAATGGATGATTTGTTAAAACCTCTTCTGCATGAGCCAGATCAAATCTGTTCTCTTTCCCGTTCTTTCTGCTTCTTACAGAGGCTCTGGCCGTGTTAATTGCCAGTGCTTTCCCTCCACCCCCACCCGATACTGCATCATTTAACAGGCATGAAGAAAAATTTCATTTGGTTGCCCTTAAGACACTAGCCAGAAGTGACAATAAATTTGAAGCAGAGTTTTGGGGTAAAGAAAAAACTGTTTCTGAGGAATGACAGTACATGCAAAGTGTAAGTCTTGAAGCTTAGCAGCTGAATTCTGAACCCATGTGATATTATGCTGCCCTGTGTCATTTGCAAGCAGCCAAAATGGCAGCAAACTGGATTAACTCCTTCATAATGTAGTCTGTTCAGCACAAAATAATCGACTGCTGACTTTTAACAATGCACAGCACCATTACAGTGAAACAGTGTTGTGACCAGAGGCAATCCTACATGGAATTACCTTGGGAAATGAAGCTGCAATTAATCTTTTCTAGCTACACGTGTTACCCTAGGTTCTTCTTATCAAAATAATCTAATTAAGCACTGCATTATTTCCAGTTTCATACAAACCTACTTTCCTTGATGTCATTGGAGTAATACCACTACTGACTTGGAGCAACACAGGTGAGAAGCAAGGCATATTCCCCAGCACAACCACATCTTCCTAGTTTCTCCCACTCAAAAGGTGTCTCCAACACACTTTCTAGTCATCACCTTCCAGAAGAAACTCAAAATTAACTCTGGTGCTCTCAAGCTGAAACCCCGGAAGCTTATGCTGACAACCAAACCAACAGAATATTTGTGCCAGAGGGGAATGACGACAGATCTTTAAACAGCTACTGCCTTTTGTTTTACAGAGTCTCTGTTGTAGACTGAGTCGTAAAGAAACTCTGTAGAGGTCTGGTCTTCCAGCAGATCGTGAAACTGAGCATGAAAATCCAGCTGAGGTTTTTCCAGGGCTTAGCAGATCAGGACTCCTTCTCACTCTTTCAAGATGAAAGATTTAAAGAACTGTATGGTCAAGCCTAAATACAGCATCCTGCACACATCTCTACTGAATTTCATCCTTCTTTCTCTAGTCAGGTTTTTCTAAGCCAATGAGATAATTTTAAATTCAATTCCTCACCCTGATGCACTGCAGATTTCCCAGATTTGTGTCTTCTTCAGATCAACCAAACACCATCACTACCAACCTTCTACATCACTTCTGAAGACCCTGAGTTGTGTTGGAGCCAGAGCAGCCTCAGTTGTCCCCCCTTCAGGGCATCATCTTTCCACCTGGGCAGTGAGCTGCAGATGACTGTGCCATCAAACTGCCCCTTCAGTGCCACATTTCCTTAGGTAGTGTGAGGTGGCATCAGAAACAGTGCAGATCCTCTTCAGTCCTGAAGAAGGATTCCAGTTATGGCTGTTGCCTGAACCTTGGAGAGTGTCTCAGTGGGAACCTGCATGGATCACCTGGGTCTGTGAAACAGAGCAGGGCAAAAGGATGGGCAGCATCATACCTCAGACTAACTCTGTCTTGCATTGCACCCATCTATGTTCTCTGGGAAGTCCCATAAATGTTAAGAGACCTGCTCTTTTCTCCGTGGGAACAGGCACAATAAACAACTTCTCCAAAGGCAACAACCAAATGTGGCTGGTTTACCTTTCCAAGAGAAAGCAGGCAGTGTTTTTGTACAAGAATTGGGTGCGTAATTCCAGGCAAGCCCAGGCAGGTGGGCCACATTGTACGTTCACCTGCCTTTTTGGCTCTTCCATGGAGGCTAAGCCCACACACATGTGGGTTGCCTGTCACAGCATCAGCCAGGCCATGGCTGCCTCCAGATTTGGGAGGAGCAGGCTTTTGCCCACCAAACATGTGCTTCCAGCAAGCCAGCCTCTTTGGCAAGGCAGGAGTTTTGCTGATTTTCTGCATGCACGTACACATCTCCCCATGAGCACTCTGCTTGCTTGGCTGCATCCAAACAACCAGCAACTTGGAGGAGTCACAAGGGAGAGGCTGCCCACCTCTCTGCCAGCTGCTTCATCAGTGCTGACTGTGTATGACCCCCAACTCAGAATTCATCATGCAGCAGAGCTGACATGGTCTGAGAGGGGATACAGATGCTCAGGGTCAGCCAGAGGTGTTCTTCCTAGCCCTTCCCAGTTTTAGAAGAAACACTTGACTACAGAAGAAAAGACTCCAGATCCCAGACTTTTATCACTTTGATTGTAATCTGAAATAAAACCCCCAAAGAAACTCTTAGATGGTCCAGATTAATGTCTCTGATATGCTTATTTAAATTATAAATCCTGTAGGATTAGAGGGATGTGAATGGGCTTGGGGCAATAGGGTTTTGTCTGTGGTGGGGACACTAATAAAACACAGAAGTCCAGATTTCAAAAGCAGTTAAGTGGGTTTTTTTAAGAGTTAATAGTAGATCCCTGTGAGTTGGAGGATTTGTGGCATCATTCTGGGTGGCAATGAAACAGGGTTTTTTTCAAAAGGACTGTCCTCTGCCCCCATGACAGGTATTTCTGCTCTGCTAAAACTCCACAAAGATATCACCAGAAGATGTCACAATACAGTGCACTGAATTTAGAGTATTCATCCTCATGGTACATTATTGGTGCCTCGCTGCATTTCGTCATGCTTGGGATAGAGCCTCCATTTAGCTGTATTCAGTGGGAAATTGCAGGTAAAATGGGGGTGATTTGGCTAAACGGTATGCTGTGACTCCCCTGGTCTTCCATGGATACAGTGCCGTTCATATGCATGTGCCTGAGTTTTCGGCAGAGGAGCAGCGCTGTTACAGGCAGAGCTGCTGAGCCAGCACCTGCGTTCATGGAAATGCTTTTCACCCTCTTCATTTCTTTAGCAAAGCTTCATTCACACCAACGACTAAGAAGATATTTTTACTTTTGCACATCTGTCCTTCATCTATTGGGTATTTTTCATCCAACAAGCAGCCACCAAAAGGGCATGTGTCTGTATGTATGCATGCAGGACAGTTTTGCCTAAATAGTTGCCACGCTGCCTTGATGTCATTAGCACAAAAAAAAAGATTTATTGCTGCAGCTCAGAAGTCTGAAGAACTTAATGACATATGTTAAACCCAGCAAGACTGCAGTCTGGGATACTGATTCAGTCTGGGCTCATGAAAATGTTCTTCATGGATATTTCATAAAAAAGCAGTTGCCCATCTCTTTTTCCCTGCTTATTTCTCAGCAGTCGTGAGAGAAACGTATGCTATCCACTGAGGCAGAACCTACATCTTTTTAATGGCAGGTGCTGGTTTGATGACAGAGAGCTGTGAGAATTCCTGGAGACTGCAATACAGCTGAAAGGTTGAACTGCTGGAGTATAAGCTAGGATTTGAGGTGTTCTAGCTAAAATGCCAAGTGACTCATATCTTCTGTGAAATAAATAGCAAGGAGAGATCTTGATCACATGCACACAAACATACACAAACTGGTTGGTGATAGTAGCAGGGCATTCCTTAACGAGCACAAGGCTGCACCACTTTGAAATTACCACAGCTGAAGGAGCTGTGCAGGAAAAAGTCCCCTACAAGCTTGCTGTTCAGGTATTAAGTGGATATTACTTGCCTCTTGGTAGCAGGAGACTGGAGAATTGAATAATGGGGCATACTGAAGAGTTTCTGAAAAGGAAGTGAGTCAAAGTTTGTTATTTTCAGAGCAGCCAAGACTGTGTTTGCTGCCACTTGTTGGGGGGGGTTGATTTACCCAGCATAGTTTTGCTACAGGAATCACAGCCAGGATCAGGAGCAAACATCTCAATTGCGACATCCTGGCAAGAAGATTGTTCTAACAAGTAACTATTTTGAGAAGAGGAACAAAAAAGAACAAAAGTTGGCAAAAAGAGCTGCAATGGGCTGCACTTCATGCGGCTGCTTCCTTCTGCTCCCCGGGCCTTGCAGACCTGGCTGTGCTGTGCAGGCTCCCACTCCCTCTGCGCTGCCAAAACAACTTCTTTGTCCATCTCTGAGGCACTCCTGAACACCCACAGTCTTTCTTAACTTCGCCTCTCTGTCCTTGAGCCGTGGTTCCCTTGCAGCTACTGGCACTGCCCTGTGCCGTTCTGCACAGCCCAGTTGCAGGCGGCTCCGGTTTTCCCTGCACTGTTTATTTCCTAATGCCTCAGCATCCAGGTGCACCGAGGGGTATTGCACCACGTACCTCAGGCAACACCGCCTGCCTGTCACCACCCACAAGAGCAGAAAGATTCACGTAGGGCTTAACTTGCCAGTGCCCAGCTCTCGTTTAGTCGTTTACATCTGGGCAAAGGAAACACAGGGTGGCTGTGATATACAACCAAATGTGAGTAGCTGTAAATTGACAAGGGCCATTTGTCACTCTCATTAATCCCCTGAGTCACACTGCCTCCAGATATTTCCTGTGTCACCGCTATTTTTATTTCTTCACAAATAAAGACCGTAGATTTCAGTTTGCTCCTGCTCACATCAGGCTTGACTCAACCGTCTGACAAGGAGGGTTACACTAGACTTGCCCCAGCACAGGCTGGAAACTGTATTCTAGGTGCTGCACAATTTTGCAATAATTACAAAATATGTGTTGGCGTTGGAGTACTAAACAGCATCAGGAACTACTGTGATATTAACAGTCTCTTGAAGACCAGCCATGAATACAGACCCTCTATTACTCTGAATATTTCACAAAATTCGGATTCTAGGTTAAGGGATGGCTTTTTTTCTTCTTTTTTTTTTTTTCCAGTTACTCACTTAATTCTATCTAACATCAAAGGAAATACTTTCAAGCATTATCCCAAACAAAATCTCTGCAGCTGAGGCACAGCAGACGTCAGGCAGTGCAAAGTGCAGTAGCCTCAAAGTGTCTGAGCCATCCAGACCTTTGACATTAGCCTGAGGTTTGTTAAATCACCTCCTTAGATGCATGGCAAGATACTTCACACTGAAATAGCTCTCAGTTGCTTTCCACTGGCAATTGATGTGTTTGTGATATTTATATGGAAGACTTTTAAAATATGAACAGGCAGGATTTGGTTAGCACTAGTAGGGGGAGTATTAGCAAAATTTAGCCCTTCTCCCAAAATCTCAGAGTATGTTTTTTATTTAAATTGAGAGCTTTACTAATTAGCATTTGCTTTGAGATTCCTAGACTGCAGAGTAAAAATGTGAAGACAGAGAAAATCAAGATTATTGTTCCCTTATATAATGGGCTTCAGATTAAGCAAGCCAGGCATACATTGAATTGCAGTGACCTGGAGCCCTTATCTACCTCCAACAATACAGCCCAGCTCTGACTAATAGAAGTTTCTCAAATTCAGGCATCGCGTACTTAGTGAGACAATGATAAAGAGGGTGCCAGGATATGCCTCAGATATACCAGGATCACTGAGTCACAGGAAGGGATAGCAGAGTGCTAGTGAGTTGGTTTTATGGTCCTGTTGTTGCATTCAAGTGAAATCCTGTTGCTGCTCAAGTGAAATTCTTCCTTTCCTCAGAAATGACAAGTGACCACTTGTCAGCTACTGACTGCAGGGAGAAAACCACGTCAAAGGGGGAACCCAAAAGGAAAAGAGAATATTTTTGTTTAGTGCTTGGCTGAAAAGAAGTCCACAATGAACACTCACAGGACTCAAAGATATCAGATGGAAATCAACTAATTCTGACTCTTACAAATAAAAAGGATTCTTCTTGTTCATCAAAGGGGTTTAACAGGTCTTTAGAGATTTGCAGTCAATAGGAAATAACTTTATAGAACTGGCGTTTTTCTGGCAAAATATTTTATTCCAGTTAATCATTCTGTGCATTCTCTGGGAATGTGGTGTGGTATAATGTCTGGCTATAATGCTGTTTTTTTCTCTCTTGTGAAACACTGACACTGGCTATCATATCCACATCACCAGGCAGCATTCCTGAGGGACTCATTCAACTGTTTAGCCCAGGAATTGGTTCACCCTCTCTTTCTTCTAGGACTCCAGCAGCTGCATGACTCTGGTGGTTTTACCGCTCTCCTTCCAGGTAATGCGTAGTTTTCTGCCCAGATTTGAGAAGTGTCAGGGCAGTTACGTCATTACAGTCATCTCGTCAATATGCAGTAAGGTGAAAAATGTCCTCATGTGCTATATTTCAGTGTGGAGCCTTTCCCAAGAAGTTTCCTCATTTTCTCCTCTATCCTTGCCCATTTTACAAACCCTTCGTGCTGCGCTCCACGGGCAGTTCTACTCCTCAAAGCTTTGGAGGCTGCTCCTGCCCAGTGTCCATCCCAACACACCCCAAACAGTGGCCCAAAGAGCTGCCACATACTTGGCTCTGCTCCCATCTGCACCACACTCTGCAAACCATAGCACACGTTTGATGGTGGCAGCAGGGTCAGTCTCCAAACAGGGCAGCCTTCAGAGTTCAGTTTGTCACTGAGTCTGTTGCCTAGGCTCAACATCAGATTTCTCTAATCCCTGAATTCTCTCATCAGGGTTTTGAGGTGTTTCGCACTGGCACCAGTGTGACCTTCTGTGTTTTGAAGGCTGTAGACTGATGCTCTCTTTCACCTGAGCCCCATAATTTCTGTTTGTCTGCCTTCCTGAAAGACCTTCCAGAGCTGTATTAGGAGACATTCAGAGGCAAAGACTTCATAGTTTGCTGAGCAGTTTGCTTCAGTAGTTAATTACTTTGACTGTTAAAACTGTTACCCTTGTTTTTTTTAATTTTCTGACATTAGTTCCCAGACACCTATTTTGTTTTGCCTTCAGTTGATTTTGTACCCAGTGTTTTCTCCAGTCAGCCCTTTGAACTTCCTGTTGATGCCTTAAGTGTCTGCCTGTCAGGCCTGTTTTCCAGCCACAGTGTCATTCTTTTTCCTGCACCTATTTTTAAATTTTTTATCTCCATTTGAAGGTGGACACAGTGTCATCCAGCGCAGTAATGCAATGACAAGCGGAAGACAGAGGCAGATGAAGGAGCTTTGTCTCTGAGATAAAGCTAAAGCAACTAAGCCAGCCTATAGTTCCTTCACAACCTTTGCTTTAGGTCTTGGCCTCACCCAAAAGTTTTCGTAAGGAAACCATAACAGGGCAAGATGTTGACTTGGCTATTTATGTGACAGTCACCAAAGTCCTGGTCAGTAAGGATCCTATATTTGGGCTTACACTTGGCCCATCAGACAGGACAGTCACAGCATCCAAGGGATGCTGAGGGAGTAATTGTATGCTCCTAGTGCAAGGAGTAATTATGTATTCCTGAAGTGTATGATGTTTGGTAATTATACACGGTAGACCCAAAAATATCATTTAACACGTGTGCTGGTTTTTAAGGCAAAAATAATGGTGAATTTACTTTATGATTATATGGTCCTCACCACATGAACTTTCTGCCAGTATTTGATACTTACTATGTCATTAAATGGTCAGCAATTGCTTTGGAGGCAAACACTGCTTGGAAAATTGTTCCCTGCAAAATTGAGCATTATTTAAAAATCATTAAAATTTTTCACGACAGCATTTTTTCTAAGGGAAAATACACAAGTCATGCAATTTGACTTCAGTCTACATTATTCTTGAGATGTGCTGTGTTCCTGCTGTTCTGAGAAAGCGTAGTGATGTTGCTCTCAAACTCCTTTTAATGAATGTTTATTTCTATCCATTTTCCTCTCTAAGTCCTTCCCTCATAAGCCAGAAATAAAAATTGAAAGCTGATTGTAATTTTAAGCCAACAATATCACTGTTCCTCTTGAAGCCAATGGATGTGGCAGAGTTCCCGTGTACTTCCCACAGTCCAAGTTCTGTTTTAAGGATTCTTGCCATGTGGATGGAATAACTGCACCAAGGTCAACAGGGTTGCATGGAAAATGCCTGGGTACAGTGGCAGCAGAACCCATCCTAGCGGTAAGAGGATCTCTTCCAACTTCTTCCTACCCATGCATGTCTACACATGCGTGCACACACACCACAGTGGGGCCTGCAGTCCGCAAGCTCTCTCTGTGCGTTTGCCAGCATGGTATGTCATTTTGTTTGATTGCTGGGCTGCAGCACACAAACACTCACCAGCCCGACTCGGCCTGATTGCAAATAGAAGAAAATGTAGCTCAAAAGAAACGAAGGGGCAACTTTAGCTAGAACATTCTATGTCAAGACTTATAGGGCTCTAACTAGAGTAGTCTTGTGGTTCCTAATGTAAGGACTAAATTCCTATTTAGCTCTTCTGCTTTTTCTTGCGTTTTCTGTTTATTCCAAGGAGCACTGACAATATTGTGGTGGTGATTCATAATAACATGACACCAGTGAAGTTCTAAGCCTGGTATTCACTAATTTTCAGAAGACCAGCAGAAAGGCTGTACATTACTGCATCGTCAAAATAAAGCTCAAAGGAGACTGTGGTAAAGCATGTACTTCATTCTGGCTGTCTACACGGGGAGAATTCCATCCTGTTTTACAGATCTTTGGCCAGTATAGCAATCTTCAGGACAATCTGTACCCAAAAGCAATGTGTGCATGGAACACACGACCCTCATTAGTTCCCATGGACATGGTATCCATCCCTAAGTCCGCAAACAGTATCTGTTAATTTGTAATGGCTCCTACCACATCTTGTTTTCAGGCCTGGGGAAAACAAGGAGTGGTTTATGGAAGCAAAGACCAGACAGCTAGGGGCAACTTGGGTGGAAAAGAAAGATATGAACGCAGCACCTTGGCCACAGAATTACTTGCTGGCTGGTGGGTGCAAACAAGTGATTTTAATAGCTACAATTCTGGACCACATGGTATAGTTCAAATGCTAAATGTCAGACTAAAAATGTTTTGTGGACTAGATTCTTTAATAATAATAAAGTATTTCTCCTCTGAGAGCCACATGCTTTCTTTAGCCGTTTTCCTTTTGAGGAAAACCACCCTTTTTCAGATGTTTCTCAGCTGATAGATTGCTACATCGCCTGTCTTGGAAAACGGATGCATCCTGCTTCTGCATGCCCGTGTCACAAAAGTGAGTTTTAAAATAGCTGTCTCTACTAAAAATACCTCCCGATTATAAGACAATGCAAAGATACTTCAGAGGTTCTAAGCAATTATTCCCCTCAGGCATCTTTGTCCAGGTCCAAGTAATACCATAAACTTTTTTTCCTGGAACCTCTCTTTTAATCACTTGGGACAAGCACTTTCTTTGGGAACCCAGTATGGCCACAGCATGACTACTCTCAAATGCTTGTTACCATCTGAGACAAAACTTAGGCTTTGGGGCACCTGAATTTTATAATATTACTAAAAATACTATGTGAGCCTTTGGGTTTCAGCATTTCCCAGCTCATAACATCCTGATTCTCTCTGCTCTCCCGCAGAGAACAAAGTCTACTCCTGTTTAACTAGCAAGAAGCTCCAAAAAGCATCTCAGCCAGCAGCAAAACAAGTAGATCTGCTCTGAAAATAGAAGCAGTAAACGAGAGATGGGTGATGACTCACATCTTAGCTCTGCTCTTGCTTATAGTGGCACAAAACAAGAGCAACTCCCTTGACACTGGTGAAGTTAACACCCTTTCGAGTAGTAAAATCAACCTACACTGGGTCATCATGATTCAGCTTTGATATTGGATTGACTCAAACGGTTTACAAATTAGTGAGGCTCCAATGCAAGGCATCCTGATCAATCAAGAGTTAGGAGAGAAGCTGAGCTGAATTGTACAGGTGCAAACAGTGACATTGCTTGGGTGACACAGACTCCACATCACGCAGTCCAGGATTTCCCCAGAGAGAGGCTCCTCTGCAGTCACTGGGCGGGTATTAGTTCAGATGGAGTGGAAAAGAGTGGGAAGATGGCTTGGCTGAGGGAGGAGTATTAGTTGGTTTCTTGCATTTCAATGGCGTTACACAACCCAATTTTTGCAGTCTGGCTAGATTCCTACCTGGAGGAACTTGCTGAGCACAGGGATGGGTTGAGTATTTTGCTTGCCTGTTTGTTTTCCTCTGAAAAGCAGGAGGTTTCTCATTAAGAGTTTATGGGAGTCTCAGTTATAATAAAGATCTTTCTGTTTTAGTGAAAATGTTCACAAGGGGGAAAATGTTTCTCAACCCCCCTCTGAATGTGGGCTTTCAGTTCCTGAAAAGAGAAAAGAAAGGTGCCTGAACTCCTGTGGGAAGTCCCAAAAGAGGACTGTATCACATATGCAAAGCAACCCAAAACAATTTGGCAACAGACCTAGGACAATCAGAAGTACATGAAAAGCTCTAAACAATGCCCAAATTACTGAGCTATCTATTGTCATTAAGCCCATATAAATGCTGATGGAGATATTCTCCTGATCCAGTAGTATGCTATTCTCTGGCCAGACCCCCCACTTAGATTTCTGGGCCACCCCATAGCAAGCAAGAGAAGTTATCAGAGTTTGTTGATTGTCCACTGAGGAGTGGAAATGAAAACAGCTAAACATCTGCTATTCTTCACAGGAACGTTACAGCTCAGCTATGCAATCCACCTATCTAACCTCTATGCAAACGAAACGGTGCACCAGCATTTCCAGTACTGTAAATCAAGGTTACAACCTGAGATGCTGTTAGAGATACTATAAATAAAGATAAGTATATGTGGGGTGGGGGGAAAGATAATAAAAAAGATCCCACATCTGTGGGGATTTGTGTTATTGCTCAAATAAAGGGATGGGATTCAACAGGCACAGCTGTTTCTTGCCTGTTGCTGCCTCCGCCCATACGTTTTAAAGGATATCCATATTTAATTGAGCTTTCTCAATGATATTTTCTCAAGTGCTCTTGAAAGGTCTGTTTGGTTCATTTTTCCCTGGCATCATCTTCCAGCTGCTAATTTCCGTATTACTGAGGACTCTATCACTCACGGGAGGTCTTGGTTTTGACTGGTCCTGCATTCAGTAGATTTTAAAGCTGATGTGGCAGGATACTATCCATTGTGATATAATGGTATTTTTTAGAAGTAATTAGAGTCAGATGGTGCCTTTAAAGATGTATATGGGAAAAGTCAATGCCCAGGTTTTGTTCCCTTTGGAGCAGCAGTCAGCAGCAGCCAAGCAGCATGCAAATGCTGTTCTGCGCCTGTCTCCACACTTTAGTTTGGGATCATCTGTGTAGTAATTTGCTGATAGCAGAAAATGGCAACTTATGGCTTTCCCTGCATTTGGCTATCGCACTGTGGAGCTGAAGCCTGAGAAAAAGTGCATGTGTGGCATCTATACAACTGTGCATAGAGTGAGGTGAGGAGACAGGAGCTGGGACAGAGCTGCTGGTTGTAATCCCCAGGGAGGGCCCTTGCACCAATTGCCTCTGCTGGATGAAGGAGCAACCCTCATCTGGAGTCTGGGCTACTCCTGGCGGAGCCACAGCAGGGGAAGGGAGGCCCACAGCGAATCAAATCCTTGTGCATCTTCATAACTTCTGATTCTAAGCCCTATTGCTAACCCACTCTGAAGTCAGATATGTAAAAGGAGTATGAAAGGCAAAGGAAGCCAACAACATCTTGGAAATTGATCTGCTTTTACATTTTGGGGTTGTTTTCATTTTTGTTAAAACACTGTCCAGTCAAGTCTGGTCTGTGATCCCAACTCCAGGCATCAGTGCACATTTGAGGTCCTGGGATGGGCACTGCCCTGCAGCCAACTCCTGGGAGGGAGGAAGATGATGGAGGACTGCTGAGATATCCCAGAAAAGGGGAAAGCTGTTACCCGAGGCACATGGTGCAGACACCACAATGTGTCTGCAAGTAGTCAGCCTGAGTCACCCAACCTCAGCTCCTGGCGGGTCACTCACATTTGGGGCTATCTGAGCCCAGCTAACAGGGGCTGGCAGACATTCCTGCCCCAAGGGCCCTGGCCCTGAAGTGGGGAGGTCACAGAACACCAGCAAACAGGATGCATGAAGCATAAGGTTAGTGTAGATAAGAGCAAAAGACAGTCTAGTTCTCCTTAGATGTGCAATGTCTTTGTTAAAAACAATTAAATTTTGCTTGACAGAGGGTACAATTTCAGCACTTGTTCTGGGATGACTGAATAAATTTTAACAGTTGAAAGGAATCACAGAACAGTTACAGACAAAGTCGGAATGATGGTAACAGACACTTTTTATGCCTCTAGTTTTCTTTATGGCCCTTTCCATCAATTTCAAAGTGGTTATCACCTCCCTGAAATGCAGTAGTGCTGAAGGGTATGATTGAGCCGTGGCCAAGTAACAGGATAGAATTTTAAGAGGAATGAAGATACGAAGCAATGGGACAGAACTGTTCATTCTGCTCTGCTCAACGCATTTCTGCAGGCAATACAAGTGGCTAACACTGATCAAAGGTAGGGGAAACTTATTTAAAATATGTAAATTAAATACATATATTAAAATAAATATGCTTTTGTGCCATAAAGTATATGATCAAGAAGAACTGTTTGCTGAAATGTATGGTTACCACAGCTTAGATATAATTGCTATGGTCAGTGTTATGTTCTACTTGCAATACCATTACAATCCATTTAGTTGCCCAAGGGAAAGTTGAGAAGGAATTTAATGCTATCTACATGAACACAGAAGAAAAATTTGCTCTCATAAGCTGGACATTTTTTATTACTCAGGACTAAACTGTAGTGTCACTGACATTTGTTTAATTTTGAAATGCCACATTCCAGGGAAGTGCAAGTGTAGGCAAAGCTACATGATAGATGTTGTGTACGTCTGCAAAGGAAGGCTCTTTCTCTTTTTAATGATCTAAAAAAACCCAAACCATTCATAATCCCAAAATGGGATTGCACATTTAATCTAATTATGGACTCTGGAAAATCCTGTGAGTTTCCTGTTATGCTGTTTGGCTTTATCCTTCATCTCAGCTGAAACTTCTGAGCTCACTTTGAGTCTCTGTGACACCATGGATCTGATTCAGCAAAACACTTAAGTATACACTCAGCCCAAGCACTTTGAGGACTTGCATCCTTTTTTGCCAGTACTTTTAAGCACTTACAGAATTTCAAGCATATACTTAAGTCCCTTCAACTTCATTGAAGCATAAGATCTACTTAAGTATTTTGTTTAATGGAAATGTAAGTGATTAGAATGTCACAAATGCAAACTGATTTTTTTCTGGTGTGCATTTCTCACTTCTTTTCAAAGTAGCCCAGCTTGTCAGATCTATTTGTTTATACTCACTTTAAATGCAGAGCTGTGTGTGGGAACTCTACAACTAAATTCTCCAATCTGTTTGTTTGATTTTCCCTGCAGATGTAGGGGTTCCCAGCTCTTTGGGGAAGTGCTGTGCTGCAAAGTATTTAGCACCGTGCTGAAGACAGAGCAGAGCTACAAGTCAGGTTCACTGCAAATGACAGAAGAAGATATGTAAGCCAAGCTCTGTTTCAGCCCTCTTAGGCAAGATCTGTGCGTCTTTGGGTCTAATCTTGCAAGTCATGTATGAAGAAATAATCTTCATCCACTCAACTATATCCTTGAAGTTGGTAGAAGCAGTCAATGCATAGAAAGTTTGCAAGAACTGGTTCTCATTTAAGTAAAGAGAAGAGAAAACACCACAAACCCAATCCGAAAGGGATCATGTGCATCTGCCACTGAAGTCAGTGGCAATTTAGCACCAGCTTCAGCCTCAGCAGGCTCAGTGCTGAAGGTGGGGCTGGACCCTTTGCTGGCTGTGCCATCCATATAAGCAAGCAGAAAGATTGCTTTTCACAGACTGTTGTGGCATGATATAAATGAGTCTGGTGAGACGATCTATAAATCCTTTCCTTGAAATCTCTTTTATAAGGCTGGGTAATTATATAGGAATTACTTCTCAGCCTGTTTTTTCAACGGCTCCTGAAAAACACAAGGAAAATGTTTGACTCCATGAGAAAACAAGTTTTGTACTGCAGAACTGTTGTGTTCCACCCATGAGAAGAGCTCAGGCGCACAGCCTATGTGTGATTGTATCTCCCATTAGTCCTTCCCTTTAGCAGAGGAATCCACCCTAATTTTTCCCTGACAAAAAGACACAGCTTGATTCCTAAAGATACAGGATGACATGCAGGCTGCTGGGAAATCTGGCATCTGAGATTTTGGCACTGGATGATGCCCTACAGGAGAGCAATTCCACTCCACAGCTTGGCCAGAGAGAGTTGTAAAGTGGTATTCTTTCTCGGGACATACTTAAGAGAAAAGCCATCCTAGAGGAGGTAAAGGCAAGTGGTAAAACTGTACCAGGTTCAATAAACTATGTTGACACAGACATTGCTTTTAGCAGTAAAATGAAAAGAAGATTAATCTAGCTTTGGTGATGCTAATGCACTGGAGAATCAATTAGTACAAAGGGACTGCAGAAAGCCCTAAAAACTCTCACTATACAGAATTCTAATCGGAAGGTTCTTTTAGAAAAGACCAAAATACCCAGGAAACCAGCAGCTTTTAAACAGAGAGAGGTACAAAAAGAGAGGTCAGCCAGAGGAAGAGAAATACAACTTTTTCTCTTAGCTTTGAAGGGTTTTACCTTTGAGCAGAGCTGGTCAGCAATGCCAAAAAACATCTGTAAGAGGAAGGTTAGCTAAGTATAGGACAGGCATCAAGGACACTCAATTTTATAGCCATCATCTTCAATAGAATATCTTAAATTTGATTTAATCTCAGGCATCTAAAGTAATTCCTCTGAAACATGCATATGAAGTGGGTTTTTTGGCCTATGCTTCTTTCGTAGTCACAGGGGAGAGGATGATTCAGCTCATCTGCTCTTCATGTGCAGACTTGGGTGATGGCTGAGGGAGTCGCATCAGGGAAAGGACTCAGCTCTGGCCCAACTCGCAGGGATTGTTTTCTTGTCTTACTTGTTCTTCACAAAGAACGATAATAACTCTTGATCCCCCTCTTCCTTTGATTTTTCTATTTGATTTTGAAGCCTCTGAAACTGGTAGAGATCTCCAGATTATTACACTAATATATAGTGTAAGTTAGCCAAATTATGATGCTCATTAGCATATGTCCCTGCAATATTGTGGCCACAGTTCCATGAGCCTTAACTAAGTCATATTTGTTCAGAGGCACCTTGACAATGCAGAACTCAATTATGTGTAGCTTCACTCCCCTGTTAATCTTCCTTATGAGATATGTCTGTTGGGTTTTTATGTTTTTATATATTCACACCGCAGTCTGACTTCATTTGTGGGAATATCCTCTTAATGTTTGCTACATAGTGGATAAAGAGGGTCTGAAACTTTAAATTGTATGAGAGCAGCCTGGGCTGTGATGTCTCTATTTCTAGGCAATAAATTCAGATCTGTTAGATGCCTTTTTGCTCCCTGTGACTAGAGAACCATCATTTTTTAATACTCATGCTTTGGCCAGTGGTGAGGCAGGAGGTGGAAGTCCTTGGACAGCATTTCCACAAAGGAGACAAGCTGTCCTTTCCCTGCTCCATTCAGGGACAGCAGGGGAGTGGCACGGACTGAAGCCTGGCTTCCCTTCCATCCCCCCCCCATCCCAGCCCTGCCCTGACCCCCCAGGGCCATGAATCACTTAAAGGACCTCATTTTCAGGAATGCCTGACATCCACAAGTCTGCAGTGGGAGCTTCTGGGGCTCCTCACACTGGCAGATCAAACACATGAGGTCTGCAGTGGTGGTTCTGCTTGAGCCATACGCAGCCAAGGTCGAGTGGCAGGGTCTGGGGTTGTCAGCATCTGTGGTGTGCCAGGTGAAGCCCTGAGTACTCCTCCTGCTCTTGGTAAGGGAGGGTTTCTGTGACACAGAGGTCCCAAGGCAAGCCCCGAAAATGCCTGTGGAGCAGTGACCCAGCCCTGTGTGGTGGTGGGACACCCTGACCATGGCTCACGCCATCCCAAACCAGTGCTTGTGAGGAGGCCTCAGCACATGCCTGTCAGAGGCACCACCAAATTCCCTGGCCTCGCCTCGTCCTTCTCCCAGCCCACTGCCAGGAAAGGCCTGTGGGGCTGAGCTTCTGCACAGCAGACACTTCCAGCACAGGTGGCCATGGGCTCTCCAGGGTGAGCCGAGACACCCTGGGCTGTCCACAACCCTCCCCGTGGATATTATGGGTGCCCCTTGGCACACCCGCCGTGGGGTCCTGCATGGCACAGGGTGTGGCTCCGAGCGCCCCTTGGCCTGCAGCGCTGTGCCAGAGGACCTTATTTAACCCTGGTGGGGGAACCACCAGCTCTTTTCCCTCTCAGCATTTGTTTTCAGTTGCTAATCCAGGAAACACAAATCCTTTCTATTTACTTAGAAAAGAATGAATAACAACCACAGTTCTCCTCAGCTCCTTCCCCCTCTCCGGTCCTCTTCTCACTCCCCTCCCCACCTTGCTATTAAAATGGCAACCTCTGTGTTACAGACATCTCCGGGCTGTTAGAGCACTTAAGCAGCACCCTGTGAGCTGCAGCCATTTACTATGTGCGATTGTTTCTGCGAGACCTAATAATTCTACCATTGTTATTATAACACTGTGCACTAATACAAATGAGCTTGTAAATAGGGGTCCAACTAAAATAAAACCATTATAATCACAGCCCAGGCTGTAAATCACAGACTAGTGTATTCTGCCGTGGTTTGACCCAGAGCCAGGCAATAGTCAAATAATCAAACTGCAGATGTTGGGATAGCAAATCTGCTTAAATTTAAACAGTGGCAGAGGTCCAAACAACAGGGGGGGCAGAAAAGAGTCCTTTGCACAATGTAGGAATTTCCCCACACCACCCCCCCTGCTCCCTTCTTGTTAAGGGTCTATAAAGTAACCAGACATGTTACCCAATCATAGCACTGTTCCTCGGCAGCTTGTGCACACCAGTGCCAGCTCGCAGGGCGTGATGCCATGCAAAGCATCTGCAGAGTGACTGATAATCAGCACTAGCTGCCAGGCTTGTGGGGACATTCCCCCAACAGCACCATGGCCACTGCCAATGGTTTGATCAAGCCCTCCAAACCTTCCCAGGGGAGAAGCCCAGGGGTACCCAGTAATGTTCTGTACCATAAACTTCGTCAGTTACCCCAAAAGTCAATGGGGCAGAGCCACAGCTTGACTCTAATTTCTTGAGCTTCTTGCTATGACTAAATCCTCTCCCTCCTTCATCTTACTCTTAGACGACCCTATTTCCCCATAAGAAAGCCCAGGATGCAGCTACAATTTAGATTCTTGCTCAGGGGAGTTAAATGGGGGGCATTTACCACCCCATGCTGGGCCAAGGGCTCACGTCCCTGCCTCAAAGCATCCTTGGTCAGGGCACACAGAGAGACCTGCCTAGGAGTGGCACACTGAGGGTTGTTTCACTGAGCAAAGCAGCATGCGAGGGGCAGCAGGGAGACTGTGCTGCAAACATGGGGCAGCCGAGAAGAGGATCCACAGGAGGCTGTCACGCTCTGCCAGCCGCTTTCACGGCTGTGGGACATGCAGTGGGGTTGCTTTTCCTCCTAGCCAGAAACCAGGATCTGTGTCAGTAGTGCTCGCAGGAAATGTGTTTTTGTTTGGGGAATGCATGAGCCTTGGCTGTTGCCCCATGACGTTTGAAAGGATGCTGTAAGATGCTATACTTTTCTTTAAGAAAAGTATACAGTCATTTGTTTCTCTGACAGCCCAAGGCAAACAAGTTGGATGGGTCCTGATGCTCACCATGTTGTCTCACGTGGTCACAGGAGGACTGTTAAATGTGAGAACCTCCTTGATGTAACTTTAACTTACTAGGAAGGAATTTTTCATGCTTTTTTTTTTAATGTAATATTTAAGTGGCTGCCAGGCAACAAGTCATAAGAGCAATCAATCACACAAACAGATGCCATGTAAATACATATTTTAAGCGAGTAGCTCAAGAAATCATTGAGGGGATAAAGTAATGGTCTCTCCAGGGGAAAATCAGCAAAATGACCTTGCCAGTCTTGGAGGAAGGCTGGACAGGATACAAACCAGTCATCCTCCTGAAGCTGCTTCTTCACTGTGGCACCGACACAGCAGCTGTGAATATTAATGTTATTTCCCAAAAATCTTGTGACTAAATTCCACTAGCAGGACAATTTGCCCTTCCTGCTCAGGAAATATTTGCTGTTAAAATGACTTGAAGGCAACACGAACCAAGCTGCAGGGACCCCAGAAGGGGATTTTAGTAATGAAAAGCTCATTCACTGATTTGAAACCTTTTCCTTAGAATTTGAGTAACCAACTTGGAAGAAAGTCCTCTTTCCTCCATTTTTTCCTCTGTTTTCGGTTCTTTTTAAGGGACAGTCTATCTCCTGGAGGCAGAGGACTTTTTTTGGCCCGAGTCTCCCTCCTGGAAGGAATAAAATGTTAAAAGCAGAAAAATGTGCCACTCCAAGTACAAAATTAACACCTTGGCATGCACTTCTTGAAAATTAATTTTACTGCATCCAAATTTTCACAGGTTTTCCTGCTCCATTCGTCAAGGGTACCATTTTTAAAAAGTGTTATTTTTTTAGTGCCCGACTTACAGTAAGCCCATTGCTCAGAGGAAACCTGCAGAAAGAGACCGGTTTCCTTTGATGCATTCCTAAGTGTCTTGGTGAGAGGAATTGTTCTGGTCAGTGAATCAACTCTGCTTTCTCTGCTTGTCAGAAAAACAGTGCAACCTTGTACTGCTGATATATGCCACGCTGCATGGGTTGTGGTTGATCTCTTCTGCTACTGCTGCTGCTCCACAGAGATCTGTTTCACAATGTGAGCAGTAACCAGATTAAAATCAATGCTGGAGGTTGTTGTGAACATTAAGCACTAAATAAACTCCAACACTGTACCATAATTCCTCATGAATGATTAGATCATCCTGCTGGGAGTGCTACCATTATACATAAGGCAAATGTCACTGGGTGCCTCATAAATTTAGCATACAAGTACTAAACATTAGGTCTGATTCACTGCTGCTTCGCTTCAGATTATCTTAGTATGAGGCAGAGGAGTTACATCGGCATAATGTGCAGTGAAACACTGGTTCCCTCCTCATTTTAAGGGATCAGCTGTTTCCACTGACTTTTGTAAGACTGACACTAAGTAGATTCACAGTTGCTCTACTTGAGCTATGTTAAGTCTCAGTTATGGTAGGTCATGCAGGGGAGCCCGTCCCAGGGAAAAATATAGGCTGGTATTTCTGGCATAGAAATTTCACCCCCTAATAGTGAAGGCAGGTCGAGACTGCAAAAAAATAATGTGCTCTGGAGCTGGGTTGACAAAATCAAATTGGCTGATTCAGGAAAAAAGCCCCACAGTCACAAGGTAGGTTTGCTTTTGACACGGGATAGCTGCTCAAGTGCAAGTCCACCATGGAACTCATGTTGAACAGGAGCTACATACATGATCCAAAACCCAGATTGTCTCCAATTCCCTGGCACTTCAACCAGAGCTTGCCTGCCAGCCACACTTCCCCGGGGAAAGGGAAGGTTGGCACGTCACCATATTGGTGTGTTCCACAGTTTGCATTCCAAAAACAGCGAATTTCCCTTGATGTTTCAGATTTTCCGTAAAAAGAGTAATTTCCCTCAAAAAGAGCTTCCCTCCACCTCCTGTTTGTAAGGGTGGAACTAAAAGTCTCCTGCCTCAAAAACATTGTTAGGAAAACCTTTAAAATCGTATGCTGACAACAGCAGTCATAACAGAGCCGAATGTGGCCTCTGAAGCTCCCTGGTACTTGACTTTCTCACTGAAGGATTATTCCTTGCAATCCCCCTCAGTGCATGTTGACCAAGGTATTTTTAATGAGGTGTTGACTAGTTCCCTCGGGAAATTTTTCTGCAGTCTGACAGGTCTCATTGTTAGCATTCTACCCAGCCTAAACTTTGCTTTACCAGACTTTGTCTCAAACTATTTCCCTCTTTCCTTGGTGTATTTTGCATCTTTCAAATATTTGTAGGCAGTTATCATATCCCCTTTTTAGCTGTCTGTCAGCCAAGTTAAACATAATTAGCTTTTTTAATCTTCCTCCATAAATCCAGCTTGCTTTCTTGAAACCCAGTCCCCTTCTCCTACTTACGTGTCTTTTTGGTATGATGAAGCTACATATTTTGTGGTTGCTTTTCACACGCCATCACTGATACCAATAGGAGGAGGCACCAGAAAATCAGACAGTGGATCAAGAATGGTTTCTAGCCTGGGCTAATTTTTATCTCTTTGTAACACAGACTTCGTTGTGCTGTCAAATAATTTTCTTTTAATTGTTATATCAATTAATATTTTCAGAGTATTTTCAAAGCTAATTGCTGTAAGAGACTAATTAGGAATTTTCTGCACATTTTATGGCTAGACTGGCAGCAGTAGAACACTACTGGAAGATTAATTTACCTGTCATGAAAATGTGTTAACCCATGTGGAAAAATGACATTTTTTTTCCAAAAACAATTAGAAAATATTATCCAGGACTGTTTCTTTGTTTGGCGCTGGGGAAGCAAATGTTCCAATGTCCCAGCACTCGCTCCCTAAGCATTTGCTACAGGATGCCAAAACTCCGTTTTTCAGATCTATGTAAACAAGTAGGAAGCATTTCCCACTGTATGGATCCCACGGGAGTAGATGGAAGCTTAACCAGAGCAATGTTTTGCTCACCTACTGATTCTGGGCACAGGCAATATCTATTTACTCATTCAGTCATTGTTTATATATACACTTACATATATCTCTGTATGTATCTCCTTTGGGAAGAAGGAGGCTGGGGGGTAAGTGCACACAGCAGACATGATTTGAGTATTTGTATTCTCCAACCATTTTTTAAATTTTTAAATTTCTCCCTGTCAAAAGCCTTCAGGGACTTGATAACACTTTAATTTTAGATACGCTCCAGAGGTACGCTATCGAAATGCTGAAGAAGTTCGTCCATGTGGAGATTTTTAAAGATGAACTACCTTTAGGTTTTGGGTTGCTCAAGGTGACTCTGAAAATCTCAGCTTCATACATTAGTAATAAATGACTGAAACAATTTCCCAAGGAATGCAATTGATTCTTCATCCACTGGAATGCTTGTACCAAGGCTGGTTATTTTCTAAATGATAAGCCGTATTTTAAACAGATGCAACTCATATCTGGTAAATCTGTACAACTTCTGTTTAGCAAAATGAGCAGATTATAAAATAATCCTTTGTTTGCCCTGAAGCATATACTAACAGCTCCTTCCTTCATTGTATGCACACAGATTTGTAGATTTTCACTTCAGCTCCTTCAAATACCATAGCTGTGACAAAGAGTGTAAAGAGGAATCCTACTTATCAAAATGCCCTCAGGGAAATTAGCAACTGAAGCAAGAAAATCCCCACTGCAAGAAAATCCCCTGAAGCAGGGATGGAAGCATGCTCAAGTATAGGCCTCCTTCAATATTAATATCCTTCCTGAGGGCAGAAGTCTTTGTTCTTCAGGCCTCTTACGTACAAATTCTCAAGTCTCCCCTAAATACAGCTGCAGAATGACTGATCAGGGTGGCTGCTTGAAGTTTTTGATATTTTGAAATTTAAACAAAATGTTTTAATCAAAATTTGAAGGGACAAAGAAAAAAATACTCAGTTTTTTCAGTGGCTTGTGTTGTTTTCATTATTTTTCCTCTGAGAATGGGTCTGTACCCAAAATCGCTAAGACAGTAATTGTGTTATGCAGGTGTCCAGTTTCTTTGGTTTAGTTCACAGTAAGTTCATAAGGAATTCAAGTATGGAAAAGTCGAGAGAAAGATCCAAGTCCAAGCAAACGAAAATGAAAAGAGACGGAGCTGCTTTTGTTATTACAATAGCTAAAAATGTCCTGAACTGCAGATTTCACTCACTGACAGCAGCAAAATCCTAGTTGACTTCCATTTCTTTTGCTGACGATGGCACTTCTTTTGCAAGATCTGCCCAATACCACTCCCCATAGTCATCATGAAAGTGGAACAAAGGCCTGAAAGACACCACGAGACATCTGACATGAGCAGTCACGACATTAGTCAGAGCTCAGCTAAGGAGTGCTGTACAAATGCACATAAAAATTGCACAGCTGTGTACGTGCGGCTGTACCCCCACAAGGAGTTCACAACCTGCAGTGTGCTCCGCACAGACCGCAGCGATCGAAAAACACGGGAGGGTGCACAGAAGATGCAGCCTACAGTTTTATTTCTTAGTTCACCTTTTTAAAATATAAATAATATTGTGATGTTACTCATTTTTACGAATAGGAAGGAAGCTGGATGAACAGCCAGGAGCAGACGCTCGACTGAGAGAAATCCATCTGGATGCAGGCAAGCCGACCTCCCCATCTGCTGTGGCTGGAGGAGCAGAGGCTGCTACTGTGCAGGTTATTGCAGGTCTGAGCTGTCCCAATGTGACTCTCCCTTCTTACTCACCAAACAAGGGAGATTTTGTTCAGCCTAAAGGGGATTCCCAGATTTTGGAAACCAACTGCTTGGATCCCCTCAGCCCCTCCTGCCTTCCTGAACTTGGCTATCGACTTATAAAATAAATTGCCTCCCCCAGCAGCAGCTGTCTTAGGGGAGCCAGTGGGAATAAACCATGGGATGGGATGTCCAATTAAGAATTGGTCTCTGCTGTTGCTGGCAGGGATCCTCAACTCAAATCAGCTTGGACAAAATGGATGAAAACATGTGGTCTGGGCACCCTGGCCCTTGATTAGCAATGAGCAGCAACAGACCACCTTTCAAGGAAAAAAACCAAAACAGTGGTGGAAATGGGGTACAAAAAAACCCCAATTCAGCTCAAGCAATAGGGATCCTGGAGGTTTCTGGGGTCTCATGGCACTTCTGGAGCAAGGTCTGGGCTTGTAGTGGAGGCTGCTGCAGATGTATCCAGCCTGCACCCATGCTGGGACATGCTACACGGCCCATGGGGCGACAAGGAAACTCAGTATGGATAGAGGTGAGGAGACACCCCGTGCAATATCCATTTCCTTTGAGCTCTGGATTTGCCTCTTCTTTTCCACTATTTTATTCTGACACTTAAAAAGAAATCAAGCAGTTTAAAGGTCAGTTTTATTATTTTTGTTGGGTTTTTAAAGAAGTTTAAAGCATAGCCTAAGGAGTCTACCTGTGCCATTTAGGAAAGAAAAATCTCCACATAAATCCAGTCATTTTAGATGTAGGTGAGGATGACCTGTCCACTACAGCATGGAAGATTTCATAGGCTACAAAATTAAAAGTGACAGTGACTCTGGATGTAGTGGAACAGCCTCTTCAGCTTTTCTCTCCGTCACTAAGCTTGTTGATTTAATTCCTTCTGAGTCCATAATTATATAAAAGAATATCAGGGTTGTCATTATAATCTTGCCAGAGTGTTCATTTCTTATGCAATAATTGCTATAATGATCCTACCAGAAATGGGAAATTATTCTTCTGGGGCAAAGGCATAGGATAGGCTTTTGAGGGGCTATATGCTGAAAAAAAGAAAAAGAAAAAAATCTCTGGGGTTTTGCTGGTAACTTGAACAAGAGCAGAACCAGGCTTATGCTGAATGTTTTTGAAAATCTCAGCTTTGATTTGTTAATGATCATTTGTATGATGGACTACTGCAAGCTACTTATCTGCAGAAATAAATACTCAGAAGAAAACAGGACATAGCCAAGCAAGCTGTGGTTTGTACCAAAGCTTCATATTTGCTGAAAGACAGATATATAATATCGCTCAGTTTTTTCAAGAAAACCCCTACCGAAGCATTTTTGCCAACCTCCTTGAGTTCACGTCAAAAAATAATACTGAAAACTGACCCTTGATTTTCCTGGATAGCATTTCATTGTCAGAATAGAAAGCCATAGCCCTGAGTCAGCCAGGAATGGGCAGGCCTACCTTTAAACATGTGAAAGTTATTTACAGGAGTAATTTACTGAATCAGCGTTCATATGAGACAGATAAGGGGGAAGATTTCATTAAAAAGAGTAAATTACAGGAAATCCTGGCAGAGGATTTGAAATGTCACATGTGCCATCTCCCCACCCTCCATTTAAAAGGCATTCATTAGTTGTAGCAAGACTCTTCTTTATAAAAGTCGTGGTGGTTTGTTGGAAGATGGACTTAGTGGTGTTGCTGCCAACCTGGTGGTAGACTTAGGTTAAGGTGGAGTGTGAAATTCAAGCACAGCTTCCAAATATCAATACAGAACAGATTACTGGGGGTCTTTCCTATGCTAATGGCAAGCTGGACTCATAATTTCCTGAATGCTGACAAGCACCAAAGAGGCAAACCAAAGAGGCAACCACCAAGATCGTCAAGGCACACTGAGTGCCTGCATTGGTTGTGTCCCTATAGGAACCAAGCATTCTCTAAAAAACCAAACCTCACTCTGGTGCCTCAAGCGGGACCCTCAGAAACCATGGCAGCTAAAAGTTTTATAAAATCTCTAGCCTGAACCTACAGTGAATTAGTCAAACACAAGAACAGAAATTTCTAACGAAACTTGCCTGCTCTGGTGAAAGACAGTATTTGTAATCACTGGTAAGGCAACTACATTTGGTTATTTTTTCTAGTTCTTCCTCACCCCTCATAGCAAGGTGAAATGACCTTCCGACAATAGTTTATTTCCTTTTGGCTCGATCTGAACAAAGGCTTCCTATTCACATGCATGTGAAGGACAGTATGGATACTTTTGTGGTGAAAAATCGAATCTCTCTTTCGAACTTTGCAGGCTTATTTTAGCACCTCCGAGGCTTTCTTCTGTCCTCCCAGAAACCAGCGAACCAAATGTTTGTTTGTAGCAAAGAGTACTTACACCAGGGCAGAGGACTAAATCAATCTAGAGCCTTCTGATGCTTCCAGTGCATTTCCTTCTAAGGGGGGCAGTCAGTCAGTATGGCCTCACAGTATTTCTGAGAATTTGCCACTAGACACGGAATGTTCTCGCAGGCTGTATGGACAAGCTTTGACTGGTCGCTAGTGATGTAATTCTTGTTCCATTTCTCAGACTGACTTGAGTATTGTTTCTATAGCTAGAGGACCTTGCTTCAGCTTTTAACCAAGGCTTCTTCAGAAGAAAAGGTTTAAGGGGAGAAGGCATATAAACTAGATGTGGGAATTCCTGTCTCAATAGTACCAGCTTCGCCAGAAGAAAAGCCAGATAACTTTGCAGTGGAACAATAAATTTTTAATTAAGGTCTAGTGAGTGTGTTGACAAAAAAAGGCTTTTCTGTTATTTGAAGCAATCAGTTCTGCTCACAACACATGTATTTTTTCGGGTATTTTTAGAGATGGCTTCTGTGGCAAGAGTGCTTTTGCAGGTGTTGGGGAGTGCACTTATGTCAGAGGGGAAAATATGCAAATCTTCCTTTCTTTGCATGGCAGACCTTTAACAAAAGCTATTCCTGACAGCCCCATTCAAGCACATTAAGGGCTTGGATCCCTCTCTCACGCCACAGTTGTCTTTGTACCAGGGCTCCCTGAAGGGGCTCTGAGAGCTCTCCCTCTGCAAGTTAGCAAGCAGGATCCCATTCTCTGTGCAATACTGCAGTCCCGCTGCAAATGGTGACAAGGTGCAAATTTGCAGCTCTTGTGAGCAAACCCAACTATGTGTTCTTGCCATGGGAAAAGGAATGAGGAAAGCTTCGGTAAATCTGCTCCAATTTTAGAATGTAGCACCAGGAGGAAATTAATTTATTCACTTCTCCAATGCAAAAGAAGACTGTCCCTCTGCTTTTTCATCAAGCTGAAATGTAGTCCCCACTCTGCCTCGTTTTCTGTAATCATCAACAGTTTTGTTTCTTACAGAATTACCTACCTTAGTCATTGCCAAATCAGGGCAATGATTTGGAACTTTTCAGAAAACAACATTTTGGCTGTAGTAAAAAGCAAATGCAGTTATTTCTTCATAGACCAGATCACATTGCTCATGTGCTACCTATCTGGGCTGTACGTGTCTTCTCTATTAATGTCAAAAGAGGAAAATTTCTATGCCTATCCAGACTAATCTGGTGGAATATACTGGGATAAAACCATGTTAGAAACTTGACCATTTCATTCCCCTCAGGAAATGAGAGATGTATTGAACTATAACGCTCAAGCTGTTGGGACCTTTGCAAGTGTCTTATTTACAAGGGGCTGAAGCTCCCTGTCGTCTAAGCAGTACTCCAAGTCATACAATCCTGAGAAATTAAAAACATTTTTATTTCCTAAAAAATCAC
Organism: Oxyruncus cristatus; assembly: GCA_013399855.1. NCBI lineage: Eukaryota > Metazoa > Chordata > Aves > Passeriformes > Cotingidae > Oxyruncus > Oxyruncus cristatus. Next base: position 1,700,172 of record VXAY01005783.1, on the reverse strand, counting down.
CACCAATGACAAAATCCCTATTCAGATGAAGAATTGTTCAACTTCCCAAAAGTCTTGGAAGCAGGAACTTATACAGTGCCCCAGCGCATCAATGATTTGAAAGACCCCTGCCAGCTGAGGTAAGGCTGAAGATATCAGACGTTTCCAACACCACTTTTGTAAATACAGAACTCTTCATATGGGGAAGTCAAATGGTGGGCACGTGGGGCCTGAAGCCGTTCCCACTGATCCAACCATAACTTCACAATGATAGGAATTTACTTTTTAAGGCTGGATGCTTGTCCATGTTGGGTCAACAGCAGCTTGCACCATCTGGGGATGTAGTACTGAACTGTTACCCATTGCTTCTTTCCACTCTGACACCATTTTTTACTGGGAGGGCAAGGGGCTTAAGTACCTTGGGGTTTCTAAGGGCTTGAGCTAATTGAACATTCCTTGTGACACTGAGTTGTATGGGAATTTAGCAAAGATCTCTTCTCAGGCAGCAGATCCCTCCTCTCAAGAAATCTTCCGATGAAACCGTCAAGCTGTGGGACGTGCGGCTGAAGAGAACAACAGAGAACATTTAAAGAAATATTTTCGACAATTCCCAGTGCAGCCAGGATGATGACACACACTCTGGTCCTAGCAATCTTGCCTGGCAGGCGAGGGCTAGGGCTTTATATGTAAATATAAACATATATTTACATTATTTCCTAACATCTGTTAAGAATTTGTTTTCTCTTTGGTTCTATTTAAAGTATGTCTTGTCCTATTATCTCCAAGGCTGAAATTTGGAAGGATGTTAATAAACCCTGTGTACTGCAGAGCCACAAGACAAATGATCCCTCCTCCCTGGCTTTTTAGACAGTTCTACAGTTATTCCTTCCTTGTATTTCTAAGTGTAATGGCATCTCCCTAGCCTATGAAAGGAGCACAGTTTTCTAAGTGGATTCCTGCTGGGGAGGGTATAATCTCACCACTAACTTCTAGGGATTTGTATTCAGTCAGACTAACATATTCGTCCTGGCAGCCCAGCTTTGTGATTGTTTGTAATTGTGCCTCTTTCAGAGAGCTCCCCACCATTAGCTCAAAGTCCCATCCACAGTTTCTGCACCCTGGAAGAAAAGTTACCTGCTGCAAAGCACCAGCACTGGAGCCGCCGCTGCAGGAGGATCCAAACAGCCTCCAAAGCGGAGGCTGTGCCACAGCCAAGGTTAGTGCTGCAAAAGGACCTGGTGAGCAAAGTTCAACCCTCCTGACAGGCTATTGCACAGTCCATGCAGCAAAACTAAACAGGATGGCAAACAAGGTCTGGACTACGTGAGAGAGAGACACACACACACACATTATTTGTGTTAAGTAAATAGGTTAAAGTGAAAGGCGAAAGGGCAAAAAGAAAATGTCAGGGTGGGTTGACGCAAACATTTCCATGTGCTGTCTGACAGCAAAGGCTTCAGTGCTGGATGTGCATTGTGAGAAAGCTTAGGCACGAGTTTTCAGAGGTGCTCACTGTCAAAAAAACCCAGAGCTCACACTGGCAATAGAGCTGTTTTCCTGAATGAAGAAGTAAGGTGATGTCCTGACCTACAAGTGCACCTCTGGCCAGCACCCGCAGCTGATTTCCTTATTTTGATGGCAGTCATTTATCTAATTCCTTCATGGCCCTGGGCCTGGTACAATTCTCTGTGAGCTCTAAGCCCAGCACTTTTACTGGTACGAGGAGTCTTTCTGGTGATGCATAAAGTTGTCTTGTAAAATGCTTTTTCAAGGAATAGTTAAGCATCAGTGCAAATAAATATAATTTCCCTAAAAGTTCAGGGCTCTGTATGGCCAGACGACACGCAAATCAAAGGGTTTTCTGCACTGATGAAATTCCAGGAAATATGGGGTCGGGAGCAAGGACTAGAGAGAGATAGCCAGAAACAAAATGCTCAGATCATCTGTCCAAAAAAGTTGCTTCTCCAGCCAAATTACTCAGTCCTTTATGAGAAAGATGTCTTGGTTTGGCAAGGAGGAAAAGACAGTTCCACCAGACAATAAAAATAAATAAATAATAATAATAAAAAAGCCTTAGTTGAATTCTAAATACTGCCAATCCTGTGGAAACACGTCTTGTTCTCTTCTGTGGTAAAACTTTTAGCTGAAACCCTGAAACCACTGACCCTGGGACAGGTACAGGAGACCCTGGGCTGATTCAAACACTAGAGTTTCTGTTGGCTCAACAAATGCATTCCTGCAGATTTGTCTCCAGAAGCATCTCATTAAAAAGAACTGTGAATCACCAAGATGTTTAACTGAACTGATAATCTTCTCATATACACCAAATTTACATGAGTACTGGACTTCTCCCTTCATTAGGCTGGTTATGACTTATCCTGGAGCTATAACTGAGACTCTGGTGTTGTGAAGCTTACTATTACACAGGTTTATGGAGTCACTAGCAATTTATCTCTAAATACACTTGTCTGCAATAACTAAAAATGCCATCTCTTCCCTCCAATTTAGCACCTTGTTTTCACAGTCCCTGGATTCTCTAAACAGAGAAGAGGCGCAACTACACACCAAGCGCAAACTTTTATAGCCAGAAATTCTGCTGTATCACTTTGCTCTGAATTTTGCTTCTCTTGCCAGCACTATGGGCTGGTTATGGGCATCAACTCAGGGGCTGTGACGGCACTTGGAGATCCCGCTGTGTTGGCACAAGTTCTCTCCCTCTGCACCAGTGGCTTGGGGCCAGTGATCTTTGAGGAGCAAGTGTCAGGTTGTCCTGCAAGTTTCTGTGTCGGCCTCCAAGTGCCTTACTGATACCTGGAAGCATTGCTCAGCATCAGGCAACACTGCCCATGTCAGCAAAGCCCACCACAGCAGTGAGAGGGATGTCTGGAATTACCATGTTACACACATGCACAGGCTTTGCAGATCAGAAATTGGTTAACAAAGGGTTATAATGGATAAAACTATTTGCGGCAGTATAAAAAACCACCACACTACTGCTTTTGTCACTCAGCTGTGTAGCTCCCAAGGTTTGTGTCTTGCTTCCTTGCTCCTGTCTTGCCCAATCCATAAAAACTCAAATGATTCCTGGAGAAACACTGGAATGCCCACGGGGCAAGCGTGAAAGAAGATCAAGTCTGTCTATGGACTTACTATGTAACTTCAGCTAAGGGAATCGATGTACACTTATCTACTGTAACAAATAGGAAAATTAGACTGCCAACTCCTACCCCACCCCACCCCAGAAGTGTGCACTCTTAGAGCTGTACAAACGTGTACATAATTACTCCTCAGAGCTTGCCACAATCGTGAAGCATGCCCAGCCATCCAGAACCTTCTAAAAGTCATTATTTTTATAATGAAACAAATAGTTTGCCCTCAGCTTCCCTTTCCCTTCCTGAGGTGTTTAAAAAAAAAAAAAAAGTTGTTTGGTAATTGCTATTACAGAAGAGACTTACAGCACATTTTCCACCACCCAGCACCCACACAATTTGACTTTCTTCATCTCAGGTACAAGAACACGTGTGCTGACTTTGAATATATACCATATAATATAATCCCAGCCTCAATTAGCACACAGCAGATAATCATTCCCTTTGCAATGAATTAACAGCTGTTTGCCTTTCTGCATCATTGGCTTTTTCCCTTTATTCCCAGTGGTTTTTAAGTGGTCGTAATGAAGAAATCTAGCACCTACAGCCACGGGTTCTTGCATTAAAAAGCTCGAGAGAGAAAATGAATTAGAAAAAAAAAACCCGTTCTTTCTTTCATGATATCCAAACCTCGGATCCTAACCCAAACTGCCTGTAATTTAAAAAGCAGAATATACACTACAGGTATCTTGGCTGGCTGCATCAAAGGTGAAGTTTAACAGTGTCTTGCTCAGAGCCAACATGAAGACACTGCCAACCATTTCTAACAAGTCTCCAGCACACACAGCATACCTAACACCCAGCTTCCCTTATGATGCCCATCTGTATTCCAAGAAAAACAATCTAAAGCCTCCTGGTTATCATGGGGACTCCAAAAAAATGAAAACTGACTCCCCTTTTTCCCTCTCACTAGCTGATTATGCTGGCTGCTCAAAGCCATCTGAGTGAAATCAGCCCACATTTGACAGCAGTGGAAGGCCATCAGTCTCTTTTGCTCAAATAATTACTCCAATCCCCCAAATTTTACCTACGGGTACATTGTCAGTAAACTGTCCCCTCTCCCCAACGGAGGGGAAAGGAGCATGACCATCTGTCTCTGGGCTACAAATGAGTTGTGCTGTGTCTGCTCAGCCAGCCAGTTCTGTCTCACCAACAGCACACCTGGCCCACAAACCTCATTTATCTCGAATAGAAAAACCCCAGTCAGCTATTCTCCACCAAACATTTCCATAGCTGAAAGCTCTGGGTGCTCTGCAGTGCCAAAGGCTTGGTAGCATGGGAGTGTCTGTGGCCACCCACACTACATTCAAATGCACAAACGAGCCAAGAAGCTTTGCATAAACAACTTGGTACAAAGTGCCGAGATGCTGCTGTATTTCTGCATGACAAGTTCATTACCATTTGGCATTGGCTTATGCTGATGTACAATAAAAAAAGAAAAGGGAGGGAGAGAGACTCTTCACAGTTACATTAACTTCATTTTATTTAATAAAAAACAGTATCAGATTAAAAATACAAACACTTCGGGTGATTATCCAGCGTTTTTCCCTGTGTGCCTCATAGAGCTCAAACCAACCAAGGACTGGGAGAAAAAAACAAAAAACAGAAAAAATAACACCAAACAATTTTGGCCGGAGCTGTAAAATAATGTTGCACCAATTAAATTACACCAAATATATTATTATACCTTTGAAATGGCTTTCAGACCAATAAATAAAAAAAAAAAGACAAATTCAAATAAAAAAGTCGACTTTGTATTACAAAAAAATTAAATAAGAATCACAACACTAATAATAACAATGTGCAGTCAAGTTTTTTTTTTTCTTCTCTTCTAGGAATGATAACATGCCAGTAAACATGTAACATGCCAGTAACATGCCAGTAAATCCCTACATAACATTTCCAGTTTGGCAGCAAGCAGTCACTCACTCATTCACATTTGTACACAAGGAAGCAGGCCTGGGCAAAAGCCTTGGGAGACAGGAGCCTTCGGGGTGCTCCTCACGTCCCGGCCACGGCTCGCTGAGTTCCCTTCCCTTCATCCTGAAACCTCTACAAATCCATTCAAGGTTTAGTGCCACATGTGCGGGGAAGGTGTCAATCAGCGTAACCCCACCAAAGGGATGCTCCAGCTTGTCAGCGGGACAGCACTCATTTACACCAGCTAAGGATGTAGCTCTTACACTCCAGGGCACGGGCTGAAAGCCGTGGCTGCAAGGCACATCCACCCTTGTTTCAGAAAGGCCATGGAGACTGTGTTAAGTTGTTCTAAAATGCACCACAGCAAACCTGTTAACTCAATACACTGCAAAACGGGGTGTTGGTTTGGGATGGGCTAAAAGAGCACATGCAGGGCTTGTGAGAGAAGGTGAGATGTCTGACTATCATACAGAGAGAGGTACACATCTGGAGAGAAGTAACCTGCAGTTGCCCTTCCTAGGCACATGACAGTGAGCCAGATTTCACTTGACCACTTGAGAGCATGTCTCTCAGAGATTTCATGGTATGGACGCCGTTTATTTCAGAGCCAAATTTGGTCCAGTGTAAGGAAATAAGTAATAAGTAAAGGTTCTCCATAGAGGCACATAAACTGATTTAGGAAACTCAAGTTGGTTTACCTTTACGCTAGGCAGCCCAGTTGATTTTTAGGAGGAACCACCAGACTTTATACCATGATCCACTGAATAAGGAATCTGCAAGTGAAATAGCTCCCCGCCCCAGATGCCAACGATTTGTGGAGTTATCCCCAATTCCCAAGGAAGCCCCAAAGGAACTCTATTCTGTTTCTGCACCACCTCTAGGATTTAGGACACAGTGGGTCAAATTCTACTTTCAGTTCCAGTTTCAGGGCAGGAGTGAGATCAGAACCTGCCCCAAGCTCCTCTGCTCTGGGTATGCATGTAGATACAAGTTTTGCAGCTGTGGATCACTTGACATCATAGGCTGAAACCTGTGATTTAATCACACCAGTGCACCTCCAAGAAAGCCAGGGGCTATGTGCTCACGGAAATGAGACTGAAATGGGCCTGAAGATTCCAGTTTGCCCAGGCCTGTCAAACACACAGTGCCTTTCTGACACAGGCTTACATTCAGGTAATCCAGTAGACCCATGTGGTACCTTTATGGGAGTTGAAGCCTTCGGTCTGGATAGCTGGGTACTGAGAACACAAACACATATCCTTTTTTTTTTTCAAACTGGTATCATTGCACACTCAGTACCAGCTACACCAGATAGAATCAGGCCTGCTAACTCTGTTATTAAATCTACCATTGTAATTTCATCGCTCAATTCTTTCTGCTCCATTACCACCTACCTAAAAACATTTTCATATGGAGAAAGGCTTCTTCCCACTAACTTTCTGACCTCTATCTGTTTCCTACATGCTACAACCTTTTCCTTACCTAACATTCAGGTTGCAAACTACCTGTCACCCCCAAATACTACAAGTTAGCAGCAAGGTGGCACCGTTTGCTGACAGTGACTGAACTCTAGATTGGAGGGTCAGCTAACTCTTGAGACCCTTTGTCAGATCCATCTTTATCTGGGCATTCATCTGGCTGGCCATTTTGAAAGAGTCACAAAGGGACCACATGGGTTGAAATGCCTTAAAAGGTCATTTAGCTGCTGACAACATCCTTCCTTCCAGATCCCTTTAGCGTGTCTGTGGCTCTCTTTTTGCTGGTAGAAGCGGTAGTTAGAAACAATTTTAGAACTTTCTGTTCACTGAAGAGCGATGGCTTTGGACCCTGTGGGAGGGTCCAGATCTGAATGTCTGCTCCATCACTTGTCCACAAACATCTCATGGGGTGTTTTCCTGGGGCAAGTCTCTCAGATTATCTGTCCCAAAACATGTTCAGAACCTCTCGGGTCACCCTGGTGGAAGGGACCATGGTGACTACCTAGCCTGGCCTCCTGCATAATGCAAGCCAAAAATCCCCACAGTGCAATGACTGTATTCAGATGAATAACTTCAGGGGGGAAATAAAGCCTCTCTTTCTAAAAGGCATCCAAATTGGACTTGAAGAATTCAGCTCATCTCTTGATAAAGATTAACTGATATTAATTAGAAACCTCTCAAAACATGTGTCCCTCACTTCCAGTTTTAATTCTGTCTGACTTCGAGCCATCAAATCTTGATGCTTTTGCCAGCCAGCTGCAGATGTGCTTTCCTCACAGATACAAAGACCAAAGGTTTTTCTCTGGTCAAGTAAGTAATATTTTGAGGGCACAAGATTAGAGAAGTGTGAGATGGCTTTGGGGCTACTTTACTAGGAGTTCAGCTAAGTAGGTACAGTCAGCACCTCTGAAGCAAAACCTACCTCACTGTCAGCAAATGAGTGACCTGGCTTACTCCATCATAAAGGTACACAGAAAACCTCCCTTCCCTCCTTTCCCATCTTCCCTCCGCTAGTTGAGCTTGTTGCAGATCTCTAGGGCTTTCTTGTAGACCTGAGTCACATCATCCATGTCTGTGAGAAGAGAAAAACTGCTGTCCCCCAGACGGTTACGATAACGCTTTAGATACTGTGGCCGTGGGCGGTTCTGAAGTCCTTCGAAGTCTTGGATCTGGAGGAAATTTTCAGCAGAGACACAGCTCCGTATTCTCTGTCTGTTTGGCCTGTTCTCTTGCAAATCCAGCAAATCAAATGAGTCACTGGACAAAATACTGTCATCACTAATCACGCTGGAAGGGCGACTGTAACTTCGAGGTAATGCATCTCCAGGCAGGACCACTTCTTCCATGGCCTCCAGCGTTGGTGTGTCAGGGTTAATCAAAGCAGATTCGGTGCTGCTGGGAGAATACTTGCTGTTGTGTTTCAAGATGCCCTTACGCCTGCAAGAATGGCTGTAAGACCCATTTCTGGATGGCTCTGTGATCCCTGGAGAAGTGTCACTGTTTCCTGTCTCATCATTATTGTCCAAGAGTTCAGAAGATTCGCTTCGTTCTGGAGAGGAGTAATAGCCAGACTCCCTCTGCTGAGTCTTCTTTAAGATTCCTTTTTTTGGCATGAGTGAAGACTGCTTAGTGCCATATTTGCCAGCTACCTCTACCTCCACAACACTTTTAATGGCTACACCAGTCCTACACAACTCCTGCTCCAGCTTAAAAGCAGAGGGTAACACTGGGCTGACCACTCCTTCAATGAAACCTGCACTGTGAGATCGATGCTCACTGTTGCTCCTTTTCTTCAGGATGCCTTTGGGTCTCTTGGAAGTGGGTTTGGTTGCACTTTCAGCTCCTCCTTCCTGGATGGACTGTGCAATGTCATTTTCCTTTTTTGATTTTTTCAGAGATCTTTGTCTCTCTAGTGTGACTTCAGGACCTTTGGGCTTAGAAAGGCACTTCATTTTGGTATCGGTCTCTGGTTGGAGGCCAGTAGAACGATGATGCCAATCGATGAACCTTGCCAGCAATGGGGACTCAGAGTCCCTCATGGCATCACAGTCACAAACACTACTCTTGTAGCCCCAGTTAACCCACCAGTGGTTGGCAATGTCTTCAATGGTTGCCCGGCGTTCAGGGTTCACCATCAGCATCCATCTGATAAGACCACGAGCATCTATGGAAGAAGAATGGCATTTGAAATTTTTAGAACATGAGCATTGTTAGCTTTGTCAGTTTAAATTGGAAGTGTGAAGCCAATCAAATGAGCAAAAATAATGCCCTTCACAACAGGAGAAGTGAAAGAGGGCAAGGCTTTGTCCATCAGTCAGTGACAGAAAAAGCATTGGAGTATTACTTCTTATCAGAAGAATATGATTCTCTCTGAGAAATGTACACTGGGCTTACCAAATAAATTAGTATTTGTACTGTATTAGACAGTGAATAGCTCATATTACTTAAGGAAGTCACCAACCATTTGACTCTAATAATGACAAACTTAGAGGAAAACAAAGGGGAATTGGGATATTTGCTTTTCTATTTACTTTTTCTATAAACAGTGTAGTCTTCTGTGTATTTTAAGGGTTTATTTTCATACAGAGAGCAAGAAGACAGAAAATTGAAAGGGATAGCAAACAACTGATACAAGAGAAATATTAATTTAAATATAATGTATTCATAGATATATAGATATTTAAGGCTGGAAGGAGTCATTATAATCAATGACCCAGACTTAATTGATGCTTTTCTGTCAGGTGACTGCTTAATGTCTTACCCTCTAAGTAGAAGTCAATGCAAACCCAGTGGCATTAATTCAGATTTTGGCCTGCCTTCTCTCTGCTGTGATATACCACAGTGTAGTTAGGGGATTGATCTGAACCAGTATGTTTGTATCAGTTTAAAGCTTGTCTGAACAATTCCACTTGCAATAGCTAACAGACCTTTCACTGTCACAGATCTAGTTAAAAGAGTCTGCTACAGCTTCCCCAAGGGAACAAAATTCATCTGCCACAAAACTGTAATTTCAAAAGGGCTTTTGGTAAATGCTGTATCCAGATGGGCATTTACAGCAGATGAAGTCAGTAGGGGATGAGATTTTTTTTTTTCTGCATCATTCTAATATGACACCAAAACATGTTGGAAGGGACTAGACAAACCCTCCATCCTAAACTGCTGTCAGCTCAGTACATGGCCCTCCCTCCTTTTACATACCTGAGGTCTGTGTTGGCTCACGATATTCTCCACTGCTGATCTGCCTGATGAGATTTTTGTGATCGAAGCCATCAAAGGGCATCGTTCCATAAACCAGAGTGTAAAGCAATACACCAAGGGCCCAGCTGTCAACCTGAAATGCAGACACAACACGTGTGAAGCCCAGGGAAGCTGATGCCTGCCATTCTCCCTGCCATTAGCACCACAAGAGCAGCATCACCTCCAGCTGCACCTGCTGGTGGGCAAACTGGTATCTAATACCTCACTGAACACTCACAGGCAAAGCAAACAAAAGCAAACTAAGGCAGCTTAAGAACTTTAAATATGGGACAGACCCGAGCAAACTCACACATACAATAACATTTGCAATAAGACTAACCCTCAAGAACATTATCATCAAAGATATCCCCATACCAGCACAGAAAAGCTGACCCTTCTTACCTCTGGGCCTCTGTAAGGTCGTCCATTAACTATTTCAGGGGAAGCATACAGTGGACTTCCACAAAAGGTCTGCAGAAACTTGTCTTTATGATAAAGGTTGGAGAGTCCAAAATCAGCAATCTGCAAATAGAATTGCAAAGGGCCTCTGTAGTAATAATTGTATCTTAAAGAAACAAAAAAAAAAATCCTTTTCCAGGAAAGACTTAGCTATATTTGACTCTGCCGTAGTGCAGGGATCTTGATGTGGATAATCTCTCAAGTTCCCTGGCCAACCCGTTATTCAATAATTTTTTTGACTCTTCTCTCTACAGATCTTTCAGAGAAGAAAGATTCCTAGGTTAAATCCTCCTGATTAGGAACAAGGACGCTTTGGTTCTGTTCACAGACAAGTCACCCACTGACTGTACCCATCAGTCAGTCATTTTATCCGGGATGAACTGCATATGCTTGCAAAAACAATCTCATACTGTGAGGCACTAGGCCTGCTGTCCACTGATTGCTCTTCATCTTGTATAATCATTAATACCAAAGGAAAGCAAACAGAAAGTACCACCCTTCTTATCGCACACATGCAAGCCAAAAGCCAAGACCTTTAAATTCAACAGGAGGAGTGAGGCAGGAATGTTGCAGGAAACTAAGCATTACAGAAGAAAGCAATTTTTGAAATCATCTGGAACACAGGCAGTCACTAACTCTTCCAAATTCAGGGACACCAGGCTGAGGAATTTGAGCTGTTAAGCCCATGAGATGTCTATCACGAGGTAATAAACACAAGTCTGATTCCTAACTGGAAACAATGGGCCCAAATCCGGCTTTCCCAACACAAACAAAACTTCCCTTGAGACTGTTGGGAATTCTGCCCATGTAGGAATTGCAGGATCAGGTCCAAATATTTTGTTTACTTCAGTTCTCTGTTCTTGTTCTTACAAAACAAAGGCTGAGGATAGCAACATTGAATACTCCCACAACCTTTGCATTTTCTTTGTTTCTCTAGCGCAAGGCAACACAGCTCTTTTTTTTTTGCTTGTTTAAAACCCAAATGCTTCTGCTCTGCAAAGATACTTGTATTACTGTCCACTATTCACATAAGGCACACATAAAAGACATAAAGCACAGGCATTAAAAAGGTATTATAGCTATAAGAGACAGGAGTTTTCTCTGGGTTTTCTTCACCTTATTCATGTATTTTCTAGCAGAAAGAAATTAAATGCCAGGAATTTTCACAAGACAAAAATTCATGGAAATACGAAGTGAACAGAGAAGAAAAGGATTTACCAGCAGCATCATTCACTCCTGGTTTTCTAAAATGTCCATCATCGGTGCCTCTGATAACTGTTGAATTGCAATGGTTAGTGACCTCTCAGGAGAGGCAAAGTTTTTGTCTCTACTATCTAAACTTTGACAGCTACACTGAAACATGACATAGTCGAGACCAAAACAGAAACATATATACACTTCATAAGTAGACACATATATAGCTGTTAGCTACTGTCATGTTAGAAATATAAACTTTTTTTTTAAATATCATTTTCACACAATTTTTAAAGTCATATACAAGGTCAGATTAAATTTTTAAAGGTCAGATACAAGATGTCACGCTTCACCCTCTCATATTTTGATGTTCTGCTTGTGCAGGTGTTTCACCAACAATTTGGACTCATCCTGCTCAAAGAGCAGCTGATTCCTGTCCATTAATGCTATTTCATCTCACTATGTCCATTCATAGATTGAATTCACTCGGTTCCTCAAACAGTGTATTATCAACCCTCAGCAGAAAATTCAACTCTTAAATAAATGCGGTTTGTAAAATCTTCATTGTATGGCTGGAATGTCATTGAAAACAGCTGGTGTACAATTGCAGTCTGCAAACATATTCTCATGGCTCAGATTGCACCTAATTGCCCTGAATTCCACTTTCTTATCAAGTCACCCTGCCTGGCTTGCAGGAAGTTGGTTTTAAGCCTTATGAAGTGCGCCCTGTCAATCAGGGGAAGAATGGGATCATTTCAGTGTTAAAAATTTGTGCTGGTCATTGATTTTTATTTTAGTTCAGGATGCAGCTAAGACAAGGACAAACACTGCACAGTGTGATTCCTTATGAAAATACATTCCCTTAACACCATGGAATGTATAAAATGTATGTGGATGTCCACGAATATATATATAGGGATACACATACCATTGTTCACTCTAAGAAACTCAGACTTGGGCATTCATGTTTTCATTTTGACCATTCAGGAAAAGAGTATTTATGTTACAGTCCACTCCCATACTCACAGACTGATGTTTATCAGCTTTTCCCATTAAAACTGTCATGCCCCCCAAAACAAGATTAATAGAAGCCAACATTACTTCATCTTCTTGGCACTTAAATGGAACTAAAGCATCAAGTCAAAAAAACTTCCTAAATTGGGAGGAGCCAGGAAGTAGAGTTTTATTCCCCTCGCTTCAGCAGTGTATGTTTCATATTTACTGTTAGCTGTGATAAACCAGATGTAATTTATTGTTAAAGTGTGGAATATAAATTCCACAAGGTTCACACTCATGGAAATTGTCAGTTCTATCCCACTTAAGAATATGTCTTTCTGTACTGCAGACAGAGAAATAATTAGGTCTCTTAAAACACATGAAATGTATGTGCAGTCGGTGAGACTTCCGGCAAGGTAAATCCCAATTACATACACTTACTCTGTATATATGAAACCCTCATGGGTTTTTAGTGGTTAGTCTGATTGGTGTCCCCTTACCAGCCCAAGAGAAAGTGCAGTTAGTAGGATTATGTTACTATTATACTTGCATTTTTCTCTCCTTCTATCACTTTGGGGTTGATCATATGGTTTACGTCAACCTCTGCTAGACGTCTCTTTTAGGTGCAATTCCCAGCCCAGGAGCTGCCACAGCCCTACTGTGAACAACGAGGCCCCTCCATCGTGCCAGGCTGCATGACAGAGGTGTCCCTGCTTGTGGCATGGGGCAGGAACACAGTATTTGGATAGTCCCGCAAGAGGCATTAACTGCCCCTGCCTGCCACACTAGACAGCAGTTGCTCTCCACCTCCTTGCATGCAATTTTGGAGATTTAGGCACTGGGGAGAACTGCAGTGCTTGGGGACATATGGTCCTTATCAGACTAAAGTGCAGGAGCTATGGGCAAATGGAGGCAGCTACATACTTGCCCGCTGCTATTTCTTCCAGTAAGTCCATAGCCACAATGAATCAAAAACTAGCATGTGCCATCCTTTCAAAACTAATGAAGGCACCACCAGAAGGCCTTTTTAAAGACCACGAAAGGCAAATGCTTAAAGCCATCGTGAATCTCTTCCCACAAAGGGCAGCTTTTTCAATGCTTTGGAGCTGCCTTAGCCCTCCTGCCTGTCTGACCCTGTCCACCTCCAGCTGTGTTAGGATGATGAACGATTACACTCTCCTGATGGGATGACAATGCCAGTGAGAGGCTGCTCTGCCTCTGCATTGCAGGGGCAGCAGCTGTACCTACCCCAGGAACCCAGGGCAAGCAGAGGGGGCAGCTCCAAGCTGCCTACAGCTGCAGGGTGGAAGACACCAAGTGCAGGCAGCTGAAAGGAGTAAATTTAAGGTAGTGTTGTTAGCAACCAGCACATGAATGTGGCAGAGGAGAGACTTGTACGTGCTCCGGAAACCCTTTGCCACGTAACTTCTGTAAAGAACATGGCACCATGAAAACAAGGTAAGAAAAGCAAATAATGCTCTTCTGGCCTGGCAGCCTGCAGTGTCTTAGCAAGATTTAGCTCTAGGACTGTGCCCCACTGTTGACCTCCACAGACAGGCTAGATCCCAGGAGAAACACACTGCAGGTTTCTGCTACATAGTTGGGTGTGCATCTCGGGAGCAAGGCAAGGTACTGCGGGGTTAATTGGCTCGATGAACTCCATGTATGCCATAGATATGCATGTGTGCTCAGTATCACAAGTATTTAGAACTCCTTTTATTCACTTATGCTTGCTGCATTTAGCAGTTTTATGTAATAGTTTGCAGGAAATAGTACCACATACACCAAGTCCCTGAAAAACCTAACTCTTCAAAATGTGTAATTTTTTGTGGGCTTCCACACACTGCTGTTTCCTAGTGGCTGTACTCTAACACATGACGGTTTCCAGAGACTTTTACTCCCCATGTAACTCTTAAAAATAAAAAAAGCTGATTATGTCTCCATACACTCCTTCTTGACCTTCACTTAATTAGCTAAAACTTAAGAATGGTTTCCAAGTTAGTGTAGCATTATGTAAAATGGCTTGGGGCCCTTTTAGGTCGGATAATAATTTCTAATGGATTACTTGTCCTCTTTATTTCCTGTTTTAAAAGTATTGCTTAAGCTGCTATACAGGGATCTATTTTTACAGCATCTTATTTTTTCTTCACATTACTATCACATGTTTTTGGAAATCATAATGTATAGATCACTGGCTTCTTCAAAATCATGTATTTAATTGGACATTGCACCCAAAAACAAAGGGATTCCTTTAATTTTCTTATTTTTTTAAATCAAGCTGCCAATTTTGTATGTGTTTGTAATCCACTGAATGAAATACAAATACTAGGAAAGCACAGATAAGACTAGCACTCCATTTCCAGAAAATGCCTTCCACTGAGTCCTTGAAGCCATCAGTCAATACCAAAACCCAAATTTTTTTTTTGCCTGAATAAAACACCTATAAATATTCTCAGAATGAGGACCCAATAAATTTACTCCTAATAAATAATTTACAGTTCCATATGTGTTTCCTTGGCAACAGTTACTGTTTAGTGAAACAAAAAAAAAAATGTGGGAAGTAAAATTCTGTGCAAGTAACATAGAAACCACAGTAACGTATCCAAAGCTTCAGCATCAGGGAAATAGTGGCAGTATGCTTAACACTGAGTATTCAAAGCTGATTTTAGCTACCAGGTGTAAAAAAAGAGAACATGGAGAAAAAGGAAAACCACACCAAAAGCCACCTCCCGAAGCAATCAAAATTCGAACACTATTAATCGTAAGATGCGTGAAATATCTACTAGTTCAGTCTGGTTTCCAGTTTCATGAGATCCTTTGCAAATATGGTTAGTGGGAGACAGCAAGGAAGCTTGCAGCCACTTGCCCATGCCTGCTCAGAGGCCTTAAGACTGAAAAGAAGTAACTGAGGAAAGTAACTGGAAATGGGCAAAATACCTACACAGCAGCTTAAACACAGCACAGTTCAGGAAAGGGAAACCTTCGAGAAATAGAGGTCCAAATGAACGGAAGGTATGTGGGGAAGTACGAACACATGAACTTCTCCCACAGCACTTCTCCACTCACTGTGGCAGCGGGAATGCATCTGTGGTTCTGAACCCCCTGGGTCAGCTCCATGGTCTGAACTGAACACAAAGCTACCTGTCCCTGCTCTGTCCTCCTGTTCTACCCGCAGGAGGATCAGACTCCCATAAAGAAGAGAGGGGCGGGAGCGGAGCCTTCCAACAAAGCTGAGCTCCCCAGAGGCTTGGGAAGTGATGGGTTTTGCATATGAGGACCACAGTGCAGACATCCAGCCCACAGCAGCTAGCAAATTCCTCAAATTCCTCTTTTCTCTCAAGAATTCTCTGATTAGCTGGGAAGATAGTTTAGCGTGCAATGTGGAAAGAAAGGTCATCCTGCCTGCGGAAGTCTGATTCGTATACAATGTCCCACAAAGGCTACTTCTCATTTTCAGTGCTGCTGAGAACAGCTCTGGCTGCTGCAGCCAGCATCCCTGTAGGAACAGGAGTGGGGAGGTTTGCTCTGACACTGGATGCTAACGGCAAAACGTCCAAATATTGCATTGGATGGGTCTTCTGTAAAAGCCTATTTTTGGAAACCACATATTTATGTGCCTTTAATCCACTAGTTGATCCAAGTTAGCTTCTGTCATCAGTATTACACAGATGGCAGCTACCACATGTTACTTTCCATTTCCATTCCACATCAGCTTAAAATGAAGACAGTCTCTCCAGCGTGGAGCGCAGAAGGCAGTGCGTGCAGCCCCGTGGCTTTCAGGGGAGACAAAAGGAAGACTCAGGCTATTTAGGTATTTGGCTATGCGAGCAGCTCCTTGATTACTTTTTTAATTAAACAAGGATGCTCAAGCGTCAGCAGAAACTCTTTGGCTTTCCTCCCTCTGCTTGTTTGCCCGTAGATGAGCCCAACCAGCCATCCTTACATCCAGCTACCCAGGGAGGAACAAAGTTGAAAGTGAAACACGTTCAGCCGCCTGGAAATTACACTTATTTTATACAGGAATATATGTAGGATATATATAGGAAATTACACTGGAAATTAAATCTCTGCATTATTTAACTTAGTGATACAGCTATAAACAATAAAAGAAAAAGATGGGGGAAAAAAGTCATCCCCATGCCTTCACCGGGGAAAAATGACACGGAAATGACATCATTGACATCACTATCCAAAGTATACGTTTGTGTCTGAAGTTCCAAGGCCATTTCCTAATGAAGCACATGTGCTTTACTAGGTTTATTTTGAAACTCTATTTGCTTATTTTCCAGCCATGATCAAAAGAACATTCTGTGTAGCATTCTGTAGGAGGCACTTGAACCCTGTAGACCAGAACAGTTTTTTCCTACCCTCAGAAGCAGCCAGCAATAATATCATTTATACAATAAACCCGACAGCACGAAATGCTCAGTGTTCTCTACCAGTAAATAGCTGCTGCATTGGGAATCGTGGCACTGGCATGGCAAGACAGAGCCTTCTCCCCCAAGGTATGCAAAGCTTCATTTAGTGTGTATTACTGGTAATCAGTGGTGTCTTCATTCCCCCAACCTCCAAACTCCTGA
Organism: Oxyruncus cristatus; assembly: GCA_013399855.1. Lineage (NCBI taxonomy): Eukaryota > Metazoa > Chordata > Aves > Passeriformes > Cotingidae > Oxyruncus > Oxyruncus cristatus. The sequence goes on along the minus strand of VXAY01005783.1, from coordinate 1,683,180 downwards.
GCCTCCTGCCAGATGCTGTTGCTTAGTAGCTGTTGCCATAATATTAGCTCTTCTAATACCTTGGATAAAAATGTTAAAAATCATGCAAAACTATTCTGAGAAACAGAGAAAAAGAATCCTACCTTAATATTAAAATTGTCATCAAGAAGAATGTTCTCCAATTTTAGGTCCCTGTGGACAACACCGTTCTGAAACAAGAAAGAAAAAAATGGAAGAGAATATGAGAAAATACTGGGAAAATTAAAGGTGAGCTGGCAGGGTGGTCTTTGCATCTACATTTCAGGGCTGATTTCACTGTCATAACACTCCTGGCCCAGTGACTAGTGACAGGCTCTATATTAGTCACTTGGTGTGTGGTTAAGGGAAGGATGACTGGAATCTGTCCTCCCACAAAGACTCTAAAACAGCAGGAGGGGTGGGGGGTAGAGGGTTGGGGGGTGTCTTTTCGGAACTTAATTTCATCCTGGATCCTGCCCCCACTGAGTGAAAGCAATATATTCTTCCCAGGCACCAGAAAACAATATTTGTCAATGACGTCAGTCCCTGCAAAAGCCCTCATTCCTCCACTGTGCAGCCATGTGGATTGGAGGAGTTATAATCCTGAAGGACTGTAAATGTTAGAGATGGAAGAGAACCAGCCGGGTTTAGATCAGTGTCTTCTTTAAAGAAATTTGGCAAAATCAACTGCACCAGGAATGGCACTGCAGCTTTTCAGCACTGTGCAGTGAGGACTTTGAAAAACTCCTTTATTTACCAGAATTCAAGTAGATATTTAAGTGTTAAAGAATTAATATAAAAAGAATTAAAATAAAAAATTGTATTGGGTGCTCATTGTATTCAGCTTCATACAAGTTTTGGCTCTATGAGGCTGGTTCATAAGCAGGGGGAAAAGGTCCATGATGACAGCCAGTCAGCTACCTTGGGTTTAATTGATTAAATTGTCATTCCCAGTGGGTACCATGATGAATAAGGTCATTTGCAAATGGTATCTTTCTACATCACCTCCCACTTCATTTGAAAAAATTACTTTTAGCTATCCAGAACGAGTAAATGCTAAACATGAACCTTGTACCTCTCTCTTGGCTTTTTCTTTCATATACTGTATCTTCTATTCTAAAGTTGTTCATTAGTATGTTCAAACTGAAACTATCATTTGTTTGAATGCATTAATACAAATGTTGTAGAAGTTACATGGGATGCCTTCTCTAGTTTATGCTGGAATTTTTGTTTTTCAATGTCAGGAGAACTATTTCAAAGGCAAAAATGCAATGTAGGGATAAAAGTAAGGGAGTGGCTGGTATCTGCCATAGCACAGGAAAACATCATTAGTATTTAAAAACAGGCACTAGTTCAGTGTCGCACTTTTAATGAAGATCTCCTGTTGTACTGATAAAATCATATGCTCTGATACTTAATAATGAATGCTATTGCCTCAGACATGCTTTGAAATATATGTCAGTAATCAGCCTTCAAATAGCATTTTTTTAATATTAAATCCTTTGCTCACCTTGTGGCAGTAATGTACAGCAGAGACTATTTGTCGAAAGAAGTGTCTTGTCTCTCTTTCACTTAATCGCCGCCTCTCACTGATGTAATCATACAACTCTCCTTTACTTGCATACTCCATGATGATCACAATCTTATCCTTATTTTCAAACACTGCGCAGAATGAAAGAAAAGAAAAAACACCGCAGTTGATCCAATTCATTTGAAAACTGACACTTTAAAGAGTGAAGAAGACTCAGGATGCACACATCCTAGGTCACCACTGAAGCCTGGAAATACATACCTATCCCACCTCAAAAAAGCAAGTTCCAAAGCTACTTTCTACCAGAGGAAGTTTACAACATCTCAGAGCAAGAGAAGGAAATTGAGGCTATTTTCACTTTCATGTGGCTACACGAGGGAAGCTCTTTGCCTCAACAATATGGGGTCACAGGGCGGCAAAGTCAACTTGATCCCAATGAGGTGAGGTGGATACTTGTGCCAGCGACACCTGAATACTAGTTCCTGCTCCAACAGGGACTTCCTCTTACCAGTAGTCCTCTTGAAGCCATAGAACAGAAACAAACTGGAGCCCTCAAGTCATTTGGAAAGGGTTAATAGAAGGTATAATAAATTCTTGTCTTCAATGACTGTTTGATACAGGATTGCCATTTGGCTTACAATGAATGACTGTTGGTTGGCTCTCACCTGCCATCAAAATCCAACAAGTGAACTGATAGACGCGTCCTCTTCCATCCCAGCTCTGTGCAACAGCATGGTGGGCATGGACACTTGAGCTAGCCGGGGCTGCAACATCGCCAGACCTGTACACCTCTTGCCAGTGTGGCTCTGTACCCCACATCATGCACCCAGCTCCTCCTCAAGCTCACTTATCTCCTGCCACCACTGCACGCCTTAGATGGCACGCTGTAATCCTCTGTCACTCGCGCAGAGCCGGCAGCAGTGCACGACTCCGACGTAAGCAGCGCAAGGAAAATTCATCTAATGCACGTCACAACCTAAGTCTTCTTTGGGGCTAAGAGTGCTCTCTGTCACATGCTGCCAAGGTCTTCACATAGTGGCAGATAACTAATACTTAATCTAGTAAAACAGGCTGTGAGTTTGGAATTGCTGTAATGCCCTGGCTGCTTAATAGTTCTACACTTCTGTCACCGAAAATCCACTGCAACCCACTGGAAACTTCCTGCACCTGCCATAAATAACCACTGCTAGATGAAAACATGGTGCTTTTCCTTTTCTTTTTTATCTGTGGCAGCAGCCTGCTGAGGCTAGGTCACACTAGCAGCAAGGCACCTACAAATTAATGAGGTTAAAGGGTTTATTACAAATGGATGCTAGTTTTGACCAGCCCTACTGGAATGATGCCTTCCTATATCTCTTCAGTAAAGCTCAGCCAGTAGTCCTTAGTGATTTTAGAGAAAAAACAAAATCAACCTTCAGCTTTTGCAGTGAAATGTGAAGCTGCGTCTCTCAACACACAGATTCTTACTTCTGTTAGGCTTTGTCTCATGTCCTCTCACACCCTGTCACTCAAATCTACAAGCCAAAGCCTTTGCAGTTCCCTCTAACACCCTTGAACTCCAGCCAAACAGCTCTGATAACAGGGAGAGCAAACAGCCAGATAAAATTGGCTGCTTACTTGTCTGCTGGCCTCACTGTATCCCGAAGCAGAGGCTCCTGCCAGTGATTACATCCTATGTGCATCCTCATTAGCAATAAACTTCGGAAACTGGAAGAGCTGTCTCTGGATGGATTATACACACAGTATCCTCTCCAAGAATGACAGACTGGAATTGTCTGGGAAAAACTGAACATGCCCTGTGTCATATAGGGAAGTGCTGTGGTGTGTTATCAATAAAGGGTAATGCACACATTTGTTTCTCTGAGCTTGGAAAGGCTTGTTAGGTATAGGCTTGTTTAAGAAGGCAAAAAGAAATAGTTTCAGTAAGCTGAGACAAATCACTAAAAACGCTCTTATTTAAGAGGTCTGCTTTAAAACAAATGAACAACAAACAACAACAAAAAACCAATCCCCCACCCCCTCAAAAAACCCAGCTGATTCCATGAGTTCAGGATTATTGTATCATGCACACACAGGTGGAGTTGCCACATGGCACTAATGATCTCAGTGCACTCTCACGGGAGTGCACATCATCCCAAGCAGTTCCAACCGAGGACCGCCCTCAGCTATGGGCTCTTCCCGCCCCGCTCCCCCAGCTGCTGATGCCCTGCCAGGTGTTCGGTGCTGCTGATGACAATAACAGCAGTAACAGCCCTGCCATGGTGGAGCATTCTTCCAACCTGTTTTCATTAAAATTCTGCCTTCATCACTCAGTCATGAGAGCTTTCTCAAATCATCCTTGATGTTCTGAAGTTTTAAATTCCAAAATCTAATTTTTTTGGACTCAAATTCACCATATTAATACGAGTCCTGATCCAGATACATTTTCCAACATTTCTAGAGCAATGAGGTGGAAAGCAGTTCGTTTGGAGGAATGTGCATTTAAAGGCATTTTCCATTTCAAATTTTCTCTTATGCCCTCTAGGAAACTAAGATAATACCTTAAATTGAATTTAGGAAAGCATAAATCACTGTTCCAAATTTCAAATTTTTGTCACAAAGCCACACTAGAATAAACGAGAATAGAATTATCTCAGTAACTCATATTTTGCTTTCAGTTTACCAGCACACTTGGGACAAACTGGTACATTCTTCTTCATGAGGGTGCATTGTGAGGGCGAAATTATCCTTGAACTTAAATGACATTACAGAGGCCTTCTCACATCATCATAGCTGAACGATTACAGAATTAAACAGCAACTAATTTCTCTGCCAAGAAGCAGAGACAAACAGGGAGGACTTTTTTCACAACTGCTTCATTTCAGTTCAGAGCACCTCCACCATATCAGCCGAATCTCACGAGAGGGAACTGAACAGCAGACAAAAAAATCTAAAATGAGAGCTGCCCCTGAAGGAAGAGAAAGTTAAAAGGCAGTGGAATTTATGTCTATACATGAGGAACTCAGTGGTTAAAACTATCAGGGATGTGACGGAGTGGTATTCTGGCAGGTCTCAGACCATCAGCCAAGGACACCATGAATTTTCAGAGTAGTACTCAGGATGTCAGGCAGGTTTCACATAGAAACTTCTGAATTTCCCTTCTGAGCACAGCATGTAGTTTTACAAATATATGCTCAAGAAAGCCTTGTGGCCAATGGCTGGGGGAAGAGAGCGGGGCATTAAAGTCTGGATTGACTCGCTGCAAATAATAATGAGGCAATAAATATCCTGCCCTGTTAGCACCTGGGCTGTAACCTGCGGGCTGATGACGGACGTACTGCCTCCATACAGCTTCTGGGACTGCTTGGTTCACTCTTTGTTTTTGTTGCAGATGATTTATTACCTGCCATCCTATCGCATATTCATTTCAAAACTCCCCCCCACCTAGAAATGCGCCTGAATTCTGGCTGCACCTACTGCCAATGGAGAAACGTGGCTTTGGCTGGATGCTCCACCCCAGGAACATCCTACAGCGTGTTACTGCTGGGACGGCCATGCCGTACAAGGCTGCTCCTCAACCCTGAGCAAGGTCAAGGGAAGGAGGGAGGTTATGTATAAGTAAGGTGGGGCTCCTCTAGCTTCTTGCAAACGATCGATACTCTGCAAGCAGCTGGCCAAATAAGATAAGGGGAGAACTGTCAGTAAGAACTGTCAGTATCAACACCCAGATATGGATAGCAGGAGAGATGGCCTGTCAATCAAAAATCAAGAGATAGGGGTTGCTTAGATACGAGGCGTGAGTACCACATATTAGAGGAGACAGCAGCAGGAGAAATGCTTGCTGTGTGTCATTTATTTCTGTGAGCCACTGGGTTTATTTTCACCACTCTGCAAGCTGAGTTACACTGAGAGAGCTGCAGCAAGGCCTCAGTGTGGTGGGAGGGCTGCTGCACTACCTCAGCCATAGTGGTCAAGTGGTGCAGGGCAGTGGTAGCAAATCGCTAGTATTCCTTTGCAGACACAGCCTGCCAGCTGAAGGACTGGCTTCTGAGACGGCTACACTTCCACGTGACCACAGGGGAGGAAGCAGGGACAGCACTATGAGAGCACATCAGGAACCAGGGAGCAGGAACGGCATGTACTACAAGGTGTGAGGAATGTGATTCTGTCCCCAGGAGATGAGCAGAGTACTGTGTTAATGTATTAAGAAATTGGTCGCAGCAATGTGAAGAAACAGAATTTTCCAGTGGGATACAAGCTTGCTTGGGCTTAGCCTGTTCACGCCGAGAGCCTTGGCAACCCAAGCAGCAAAGGGTGCTTAACATGCAGTGGTCAAAGAAAGGTTTCTTACAACTTCTCTTTAAAGTCCCCCCTTAACTCTAATGTGTTTGTTTATTTCTTTTTTAAAAATGACAGAAAAAAAGTTCTATACTTCTAAGCTGATAATTGAAACCAAATCTGCTGGCTTCAGAGCTCATTGAAGAATATAAATGTGAAACTGGGAAAGAACTTCACTTCTCACTATCAAAGACGTATCAGAGACAAAGTACATTCTGTAACATCAACAATCTGTCTCTTTCACAGGTTGTTCTACTACAGCAATAATTCTTGGATATAATCTCTCCACTTATTTATATTTAGAGGCTGTGAAATTATGAACTCAGCTTCTATCTACAGCTTCCCATTTTCCGAATAGCGCTGATTGTGTTGGGATCTCTTGCTCATCAGCACTCTTCTTTTCAACTCTACTGCCAAATTCTTCTCTTTAGATACACTGAAGTCACCTCCTCTTAAATTCACAGGCCATACTCACTATCCTTCTTAAATGCTAAGATGTGCTTCACCCTAAATTGTTGAAAGCCCACATGGGCATGGTTTTGCAAACATCAGTCAGAAAGATTCAACAGTGCATTGTACCCCTCTCTGTTAGGACAGTTCATTTCGGATTTACTACCAAATCTAAAAAGCAAAATAAAGCAGAAGTCTGTCGCCCGTCCTCCAAGCTTATAGGATACTAAAGTCAGAGCGAGAGCTGACGACGGGGGTGGATTTTTCCCCCCCTTAATGGACTACCTCCTTGTAGGCTGATTCCACTTGGTTTACATGTAACCCTGGGGTAAGGATTTTAGTTTGTTAGTTTAAGAGGGGCGGCCAATCTCTTTGCACTGGAACCATTTGAATTCTCCTCATGCCTTTGCTCTCTATCAGAGCAATCTCCTAAATTAGTTCCAGTATGTTGACATTCCTTCCATCTGGTGTCTTTCCATTCAGCGGTATTTTTATTACTCTCCTAACAGCCGCAGACAGAAGTACCTTTCCACTGCTACAAAATGCTCTTTTATTAAAGGTCAGCCAAATCAAAAGAACAAGCGAGTTTGTTTTTAATTTTGGAGATGCAGACTAGAATAACCTTTTCATTCAGAAAAGTCATGTATGACCCAATTACCTCCCTTGTGTAATAAGGCTTGAATTATTCTTCAAAAAGACATGTGATTACTGAAAACTGTCTTTTACCTTAGAAATCCAGCCTGATGCAACTTCTGTGTTCTTGACTGCTTTGAAAGCTTTAGAGCCCCTTGGCATAGTTTTTATTTTGGTTGTTTTGTTTGGGTTTTTTTTAGTAGCAGTAGTATTTTATCACTGTTTTTAATAGAGCATAAAGCAGTCATGAAAATGTCCAAGGTCCAATGAGAAAACCATTTGTATGCATACACATAAATTTACACATATACTTAATTATAATTGAAGATAGCAAGCTATATAGTAGATGTTTTAATGCTAAGCTTGGAATAAATTGTTTTCCTGAATTATGGCCTTATTCAGCCAAATTGTACCTCTTTTTAAATTAAAGGAATGTAGTTAAGATCCTGCAATAATCTTTTTAAATCAGATAGCATGCTATAATTTACTCCCCAGTGAGAAGATTAAATCAGAACCATTATCCTTGGTGAGGTTGTTTCTTAGACAGTGAGACTGAGGATATGCAGACTGTGATGGTTTACTCTTTAAAAAGGAAGGAAAAGTGACAGTTGCTAATTTGGCCACAATAGCACGTTACACTAATTGTCTTTTGTTTCAGCAAAGAATGCAAGAGCTAATTCCCCTTTTTTCATATTACGATTAAAAGTGCCGAGGAACTTCAGAGAAGCAAATATTTACATTGCAGTGGGAGGACTGTGTAAATGGGAAAACAGAAATAAATTTCATCACTGCTTGCAATCATTTTGACATCGGAATTGGACCTGTCAGTGATCTCCCACATTTGAGTTTATGTCATGTCTGACAAAGTGCAGTTTAGGCAATCACCCTGAATGACAGGAAATTCATAAAGCTCGGGTATGGCAATTAAAGAGTTAAGTATATTTATTCTTTTTTCATTACTATTGCCAGACACTTGAAATATTACTTTACATTCTTGGATGTTATCAACCAAAAACAATGGGAATAAAGCACTCGAAGGTCAAAAGCCTACATAATTAGAGGAAATCAATTAGAAATGTGGTTAAATAGTATCACTGCTGAAGTACTTTCTCTTGGCCAAATAAAAAAAAAAAAAAAGAATCACTTCAGCTTTCCAACTTCCATCATTCTTGATTAAAACCCAGTCACCCGCATGATGTTTTAAGGGGCTTTTGACTTTTTCAGGTGTTTTGCACACAGAAGGGGTGGGGTCATTAGGCACCAAAGCTTGTTTTGATTGTGTCTGAAAGCCAGCAGATAGCAGGGCTGGGACAGAGGGTGGTATTGCCTCCCCAGAACTGTCACCCTGAGACACGTAACTGTTCTGCCCCTGCACAAACCCGACAACGACGGCGTGAGCTGCCATTCCGGGACCTGTCCCTCCAGAGGTGTGTGTTGCAGCCGATGGTGGGGGGCACTGGACTGAGCTGGTGCTGCTGCAGGGGACGCAGCTCCTCAGCAATGGTTCATGTCCACACACCTTGCCAGCCGCCACCCAGGCAGATTTTTGGCAATGCAGCTGTTTTTGCTGATGACATGGTGACTTAACTGACACAACTCAAGGAGCCCCGCACTGGAGACAGGCCTATGTGTGTCTGAAATACCAAGCGTGTGTTTATTTTTTCTTGCATGAAATCTGGCACAAAACGTGAGATTGAACAAGTATTTGGCGAGTAAGATGAGTATCCTGGAATATTTTGCCGCTGCCATTACACAGTCAGATCTTCTTCCATTGCCTTTGGGATTTGAAAGTACAGAAGAGCTGAACCAGTTTCCTGGTTAACCAAAGCATGCAACCTAGCTCAAGTCATTGTGGACCGGCAGACACATGACAGAGAATCTCCGCGCTTTTTCTTAAGAGTACCAAAAATGCAACCTAAAAATAAAAAAAGTGGGAAGCCCATCTTACTCAGGAAATCCATATTTTGTGCCTTGTGGATTCAAAGGGTCCAGCACCATTTTAAGCATTCTGGCCCCAGTCCAGCGAAGCACTTCAGCACGTGCTTTTCCTCAGTTACTCATTTACGTTAGTGCCATCCTGTTCCCCCAGCACCAAAATGTGACCCTGATACTCATTCTTCAGGGAATATCTTCATTAAACTACTTCTACAATCTTAGCTAATAGCCTGTTCGTTTTTAAGTGCATTTAGCAAATGGCCAAGACTTCTCTGTATGGTTATGCTGACCAAGGACAACTCTTTCAGCACAGAAATAGTCATATAGACAACTGTAGTTCACACCACGAGGACTCAAGAGCTCACTCCCGAATGTAGCAAGCGTAACTTCACCCTCGTGATTGGCCTAACACGTGTTTAAATGTTTGCAGAATCGGGCCTGATGTTCTTTCCCTGGTTTAACTTTTATAAAGTATTGCCAGATGAGATAGATTTTGCACTCAGGCTACCCCTGGAAAAATATGTTAGCTCTTAAAGGCTTTATTATAAAATCCTGGAGTTTTCAAGGCAAGAAAGAAATAGGGCAGGGGAAGGGGGGACGAGGGGTGGGCAGGGGAGAGACAGACAGATCAATGGACAGAGGCATTATTCTATAAATTAAAATTTATGTGCTGAAATCAGAACACTGCCAGCAAAGCCAACTTCATTTATCCAGTCCCCTTCAAGGAGTTTAAAGTCACTTGAAAGAGTACTTCCCTCACAGCCATACTCGACAGATTGCCAATTACAGTCCTGCTGAGAGAACGGAATTTCTTTGGAGTCACAACTGTACATCTGCCCTCACAGTAAGAGGGAAGGTACATGTCTTCTGATTAGGTTACAAAAAATATCTCTAAACTGGAAAGCTTTGTTTCTACGTATCTGAATTAGCTTGGTATCAAAAAAAAAAAAAAAAAAAACGATAAGCTTGTGTTCACATCAAGTTGACAAATTCAGAGGTTAATTGCTTCTAAGCAGGAAGGTCAAAAGGATACCTAAACATGGATCCTACTTAAAGAAAACACATGTTTGTAAACGCAATACAAAGAATTTCCAAAGATATTACAGGGAGATATAGCATTGTCCATGCTAGGTATATCTGTGCACCCACTGAAAGTGCTGTCAGACATGCAGTGGCAGTCTGTACTGTAGGTTTTCAAACAGTAACAATTTGCGAGAGAGGAGAAAAATATCTCTGGGGTGGCTTCAATTTAAAAGTTAAGCATCTGATCTAAGTTAGTCAGCTAGACTCCATCTATAGCCAACAGGAGCCTCCAATATGTAATTTATCCCACCTATCTGAAAAAACATCTCCCAGGAGGAAGTCAGTGCCTGTGAAGACACTGATCCCTCTTGACTGGAGAGGGACTCTTCAGACTTGTAGCATACATGAACTGCATAAATGATGGATCACTTAAATTTGGTGAGATTAAGCCCATCTCTCAGGATTTACTGACTTCATCATTTTGTGTCAGGGGATAGCAACATTATCACTCTTTATGCATCACTCAAGAGGAACAGCCATGTGTTTAAAATCCAGCTTCAAGAGGATACAAATACTTCAATCCTAGATGTAGTCCCTTAACTTCACTACAAGTATCCTTCAGCTTACAATGAAGCACGTGCGTAAGGATCCCTGAACTCACATCCTTTCCTCTGGGCAGTACGTGACTGCTCCTGTGGGCTCAGCTGCACAACCACGCACCTTCCCAGTGCTACCACATCTAAGCTACAGCACTGGCTGCTAAAGGCCAAATACTGACTCACTGCTTGGAAAATAAACCATCACCTGACATAGGTGCTCGTCCTCCTGCAGACAGGAGGAACTCTATCGTGGAGCTTGACTGGCTCTGCTGCAGAAGCACTGCTCCTCCCTCCCGCAGGGCCAGAGGAGGAAGTTTTGCTCTCACAGGAGTTTATTGTCTGCTTCCTAAAAATGCTGTAATCTTTTTAACTTTTACAAATGTTTAAACTCAGTAAAAACTATTTAAAGTAAGGATGAGAAGGACAATTGGTCAAAGGACCACAGCATGCTTAATCTTTTTTCTTTCCGAGTTCCCGTCCACATTTGAAATAACTTTTGTTCCATTTGCAACCCACATGCTGACACAGCATCCCTCCCCTTTTCTGTTCCCAGATCCTTTTATGAGTTTATTCAATAAAAGGACAGATACTCATCTCTTTTCAAGTACCAGAACATGCTTTTGAATAACTCAATATGCGATACTGTAACAGTACGCCAAGACAGCCCTTGTTTTAATCAGTCGTCCCAACTCTCCGAGCAGAGCTGCCATACATATCTCATCACCTTGTGCGTTTACCTCATGTCTGTGTAAATATGTAGGGCTAAATTCAGGCTGCCTACTCTGCACACAGGAGAAGATGCGATTCCCAGGGACAAGGCCGCCTGACCCAGGTCCCTGTGAACCTCTGGAATCCACAACCTGGGTCCACCACGCAGCCGCCCTCCTTGCAGCAACAGACCTTTGGGCCGGCGTCTTTTAGCACGTACCCAGCCCGAATCTCTCAGCTGTTGCTGGGATGTTACTTGAGGAAGAAAGGAAGGAAGGAAGGAGGAGGAGATTTTACTACAGAGTGACACTCTATGAATATATAAACAAACAAAGTGGCAAATCAGGGAGGAATGCCCCTGGCTTCCTGTCCCTTGCTGTAAGACCAGGGAGCAGCTCCGGGAGGCAGGAATTAGCAGGCTTCCCAGCTGTGTCCCAGGAAGAAAGGAGTTAGAGGGGGAAGACAGGATAAGGAAACAGGAACGATAAGCCAGCGACCAGACTGACAGGAAAGTGTGAGGAGGTGGATAGGAAATGGATGCTGGGATTCAGGGGGAAAAGCAGAAATGACAGAACTAGCAACACCAACTGTCAAGTAAGGGAGGACCAAAGTCCTAGAGCAGATAAGATCAGTCTTGTGCAGTCCAGGGAAAATAAAGCACAAAAGGACTGGTTTAGGGGCTGGGAACAGAAACACACATCAGGCTGGTTCAAGAGTGAGGATGAAATGAAACTGAACTGTTCAGTGGAAGCAAGGAGATGAGGTGATGCATGCCACAACTTCCCACTGCCGTGGACACAGTGCTTAACTCACACAGAAAGAAGCTCTTCCAAGCAAAGGGTTATGCACCTGTGAAACACTGGTAGCTCAGAGGGAAGTTAGCGCTCAAAGCAGTTTCGTTGGTAAGGGTTGGGTTACACTAGGAGCAGGAGTTTGTTTGGTGCACCATCTCAAGAAACATGAACATCAGGTCTGCAAGAATGTAGCAGAGCAGTCAGGGAGGAAAATGACATTCACTAACCTTCATATATGGTGATGATATGAGGGTGGCTGAGGGATGACATGATCTCAATCTCCCGTCTGATGTGAACCATATCTTGTTCATCCTTAATTTTGTCCTTACGAATGGATTTTATTGCAACCTATAAATTCAGGAAATCAAGCATTATTCTTGGAACTGAACAGATGCATCTAATCCATTAAGAAAAGTTCAAAAAAATAAAATACAGATGTTAGATGTTGGCAGAACGTGGAATGACCAAAACAACGTTTTCAAATACAAACCTCCATGCCCCAGCTCCCTCATTTTATAGCAATAAATACACTCTCATTACAGTAATGGGTGACATGAAGTTTAAGAGTCTTCAGGTCTTAAGACTTCACTGAGGGGAACACAGCACTTCTTGGAAGGATCTCTGTGCCAGCCTAAGTACTCTCCTTCTGAGACAAATGGCAAAACTCCCAAGAGATTTTGATGGGCAGTACATTTGCTAAGACATGACTGCCTCTGAAAATTTCAAGCAGAAGCTTTGGAGACAACTGCTCAGAAACAAGGTTGAGATCTCTGATGAAACAGAGGGAGGGAATCCAGGGTGCTGATTACATATTGATATTTATCCATGTTAATACATAGAGGATCCCATTAACACAGGTTAGTCCACGGTTCTCTAAAAGCAGGCAAACTGTTTAGGAATTATGACTTATTCAAAAGTCAGAAGAAATAAATCTTTGAAATTCACGTCTAAACTCGTCCTCGTGTAAACCCAAGACTTTCAGGTCAGCACTTATGAAATCACTGCAAAACCATATCCTTCCTGCATCCTTCCTCCATCAGCAACCTTTTTTACAAGCATATCGTGTGACTCGGTATCTTTCCAAAAGGCAGGGTGGGAACAGAGGAAGCGATAGCTGAACTTGCAGTATAAATTCAAATTATAACAGTCCCTGTGAGTGTGTGTATGTGTGCTGCCTGTGAAAAAAGGGCTTATCTGAACACCACCATAAGTAATCGTGGAGGTCATCTCATGCCCTATGAGAAATGCAGAAGCCAACAATGCAGAGAAGCTCGTGGGATAGGGAAGGTGAGGGCATTGTGCATACTGAATGGCAGCATGGCCTTTATTATACTCAATATTTACCCTGCTTTATTTTTGTAAGCCAGAGTTCAAGGAATAAATTACCAGCTAGCTTAAAATCAACAATACGTCTTTGAAAAACATCACTGACCTGCTGAGATGACCACCCTTTTATGGGTAAACCAAATTGTGTCATTCTTTGCAGCCAACTACTGTGGACTTCTCCTGGGAAAACATTTGTAAATCTGTGATTTATGTGATTTCCCCAGTTCCTCCAGAAAAAAAAAAACTTTCACTGCCTACTTCAGTAATTGCAAGTGGCATGACCAGTATTGTTTTCATTATATGATGTAGCATCCAGGACATTGAAGAAATAAGGGAAAAACTTAAAATATTATAAGATTGAAATGTACACAAACAGGAGCCAGTTTAAAGGATCAAGTTTCCTACAAAGACTTCAACTCTGAAAAGCAACATTGTTCAAAAAAGCACTAAGCACATGCCCCATCCCCTTGAATTCCCAAAACTTGCTGCACACGCTCAAAATTAAGATCATGCTCAAGTGCTCCCCTACTTTGGGACAGCAATACAAAATGCAGAAGTCAAGGAACAAACCAATTCGCAAATTAAACCCAAAACAATTCTATTCTTCCTCTTGACCCAAATATTTGGGATAAAGATTTTAACTGTAACAATATAACTACGGTCTTATTTACATGGCACATAATTCTAGAAAAGGTAATACAACAGATCTTAATTGAATGGGTGCCCAAGGTAATCTCCAAGTAATTTTTGAGATGGAAAAGGCAACCAGCTCTAAAGATGACACTAGATTTTTCCCCCTTCCCACGTTTTCACTGGGACCGACTGCAAATGCAAATACACCCTGTCTACAGAAGGATGTGGGTGGCTCTTGGAGCAGCATGTGCATTCCTGAAAGAAATAAATATAGACATGGGTAAAAACACATTTTTTATTAAAAGACAGCCTTGTACTTGGCTCTGAGGAAGAATTTAAGAAGGGTTTCATTGTCTATACAACGAGGAGCAAATTCTTCCCCATTCACGGCTGGTAAAGTAATAAGGCAGCCCAGAGGACATGCCAATCTTCTACTAATTTGACTCTATGCTTCTCAGGCAGGACTTTTGTGCATCTATACATAATTACTGAATAATTGTATACAAGAAAACATGTATTTTTAGATACAAAAGTGCAAAAGTGATTGAAAAGCGTGGCAGCACTCTGTAAATATATGTTTGGATTAATATTCTAGTGCAAACAGATGTGTTGCCGGGGAACATATTTTTCAACAGGACCAGAGAGTTTACAGTCCCACAATCCAAGCTGAAAAGTGGTTAAAAGGTACCTAAGAGCCTTAATTTGTAAAGGCTATTCCTAAAAGTTTAACTGAATTTTGAAGATAGTACTTAAGCTCTCCTGAAAGCATCACTTCCCAGTATTTGGGATTTTGTCAGTGACATCCAGGCTTCAAGGTCTCACCCCAGTATAAGGAAAGAGTGCAAGCTGAACGCATCTCTCGGGTTTTGGCATTCAAGATTTTCTCTTCCCTCCCTCAAGCTCCTTCAGATCACAGTGACTGACACCTGGACACATGGAAAGACAACTGGCAGGCATGAAATACCTTAACTCCAGTGGTGCCAATGGAGCTAGGGCAGCTCTAAGCATCCACCTGCCCACGGCCAGACCATCTCCTGCAATCCTGACAAACAGCAAGAGTGCTGTGGAGGAGGGAATGCCCCTTGTACCGTATCAGTACAAGCACTCCACAAGTAAGCGAGGTTTACTCGCACATACTAACGAAATAGCACCACTGTACGTTTGCACAGCACGTGGGCGTGCTCAAAACAGAGTGCAACCATTTATTAATGCAACCTTGGGAGGTAAGTGTTGAAACACCACTATTCATCCACTTCTAGGAGATGAGGAAATCGAAACAGAAAGCTGACGTGACTCCTGAAGGAAACAAGGACAGCAGCAACTCAGAATTTGCTGTCTGCCTCTTCCTTCCAAACTGTGCAACACATCACAGAAGTTCAAAAAACTGTCTGGTTATTAAAGGGTGATTTACCTTCCCCCATGTTCAGTTGCTGGGTTTCTCCTCAAAAAGAGCCTTGGGAAAGTGAAAGGTTCTAAGGCATCGCAACAAATACTTTTTATCCCTTGCCATCTGCCTGGTGCCCTCCACAATCCCCACGTGGGCAGGCTCAACATTTCAAAGGCTACCAGGAGTGCACAGCCTTGCTGGTGACCTGGTCAGAAAGGCCAAACAGTGAGTGATTGCTGTCAGCAGGCTGTCACTGTAGAGGTGGCATCTCAAAGCAGGATTAGTGGAAGAGCAGGACAGTGTTTGTTCCAGCTCTTCCCTTCTAAGAAAGGGACTTCTGCCAGCCAAGTGTCTTTCACCTGCACCAGTCTGCTCCAGACCGTGTCAGCAGGGATACTCGGGCTCACATATACTGATGTGAAAAAAACAGCACAAACGAGAGCAGACCAGTTGGGTTTTTTCAGTATTTCACAAAAACATTACAAGTCATGATCGCATTTTAGGTATTTATAATGTATCTCTCTCTTTATATATATATATATTTCACTGTTTCCATCTCTCTGAGCAAAAAAAGACCCCTACCTGTATCAGGTTATGGTATCAGACTGTAAAACACGCCTCTCTTGCAGGTATTTTAAAATATCAATAGCGTAATTAATTCTTTCATTAAATGTATTTTTATCAGAAATATATTCCAGAAAATACATTTTCAAAGTGGGTTTATGCTTTTAACACCAGACAGGGCTGGCTCAATTTTTCAAAACCCCACTTGCAGGACTGCTACATGATGAACCTGAGTAACTTAAGCATAATAAGAAATAATCTCAATTGAGAAATACTTTATGAAAGAACTTGTTTGTTCATTCTTTAGGTCCTTTTCTTTCTTTCTTGCCTGCTTACTTTCCTTTCTCTGAAAGCAACAGCTTCACTGTGTGCAACATCAAAATTTATTAAGGGTCACAGCCTATGAATCAAGAGTGGGGCAAACACAACATGCTTTTTTACATCAGCTACATTAACTACTCCAAATATTGCAGCTCAAGATCTGCAGAGAAAGTGCTGTTAGTCCCTCTGGTACTCTCAAAACACTGTACTTATACCTCTACCACACTTTCTCAATATATTTTACTGGGTTTAAGACTTAGATAATTTAATTATAGTATTTTTAGTAACTTTACTAGGGGAGGAATTTGTATTTTTCCTAGCTCCTTGTCTTAATGAGAATTTCAGATAACTCCAAGACCTTGCACTCTGAGAGAGTAACATATCAGATTCCTAATAATGAAATCTTAAGCCTCTAACCCCAACAAAACAGGTTCAAGTTCACCCAAAGCCCCTATAGACACAGTATTCAATCTGGCAAAACACTTTAGCACATGCCTAACTTCACACATGTGAGCAGACCAGTGACTTTTGTGGGATAGCTCACACATGTAAAGTTAAATATATGCATAAGCACCAAGGTCACAGCTCAAAACTAGGCCATGAGACGGTCCCTCTGGGAATCAATACTGGTTGTACACACCAATAACATCCTCGGCATCTCTCCTGCAGCTCTGATGGCTGCATGGTCCCATACATGGGGGCAGGGGGGAGAAAGACCTTCAGAGATGGGCTGAAACCACCTCTGCCTGCATTGCCAGTTCTGGTACCAGCCTCTGCTCAGAAGCAGGTAGAGAGAATACCCTCCCCAAAATGTATGGTAGACGGGAGAGAAAGCAGAGGGTTGTGAGCCTTAAATATTGCCAGGAATTTCCCAACAGCTCTGCACAAACACAGCCCCAGCCCCACTGCTGCTCTGCCTTCCAGAAGCAGATAGGAAAGAGGGAGCACAGCTTTTGGCTTCCCATCCCTCCATGAGTCAGCTTGCAAAGTTTGCTGGGCAGGAAGCGTGGAGAAATAAGCTGCTTTCTTCAAGGCTGCAATAAATTACCTGCCTCCATTTGCTGGAAAGAGAATTTATAGTCACTCTCTGAACTGGTGTAGAGAGATTGTAAAATATTTTCCAATACACTTCATGCTTCTTTGCTTTTGTTTCATACAAATAACTGGAATTGAACTATAAATACTTCAAAAAGACGACAGTTGCAAAGGTTTCTGTACATTCAGTCCTATCTGTGAGAGAAATGTCTTTGCTTTCTTTTCAAGCTTCCTGGCTGCTTAGCAGAGCAAAACAGGTGAAATTCATTTTTACAGAGCCTGATCAAGACCATCACATGGAGAAAAATATCTCCAAGTCTAAACGTCTGGCAAAGGGCATGGCAGGCAGTAGGTGCCCATTTCCATATCAAATCTCCGTGTCTGCTGAGTCACTGCTGGCATCATCATTTATGGCATGAGCTAAAAAGCTGTATTTTCATCAAAGCGAAAAGCTGTTTCACTTCATTTCAGGAAGCTGGTTTATGTGTTTGTTTTAATGCAATGAACCTATGTTTTCCTCATTTCCAGCTGAGATGTGTGAATATAAACAAAGGCAGAGCGAGCCACAGAGCAGACAGTCACAGATTTGAAAGTCGGCGAGCGCTGTAGCAGAGGCTGACCACCTGAATGCCACAAACCACTGACCTTCCCCAGCAACCTCTGCGTGCAGTACATTCAGTCCCATTGAAAACAATCTTCCAGCTCCCTATTATCTACCAAGGCTATTTTTAGGACTGCAGTGAGATACGAACTTCTTTTTTCCACCACGGGGACTGTGACTTAAGCTGGTTCCAGCGCCTGTGCATACCACCCATGCTCGAGCAAATTCCAATGGGCTCTTGCAATACGATTGTGGAGAGTCAAAAAAACATCATCAGTCCCCTGATAAAGGGAAACCAGCTTGCTGCCACCCTGAGATATGTCACAAAAGCAGCCCAAAAAAAAATTATTAAAAATTATTTTTGGGGGGTGAAGAGGAAGGGGAGGGTTAAATTCACATAAACCTCTCATTTCTGAAAGCTGTGAACTGAGGCCATCCCCACCCAGCAATGGGAAGTGGGCGAGCCCAGCCGGTTTCACAGCTCCGCTTCCTTTCTTTGAGACTCGGAGGTGGGAAGTGAAATGTGCCAAGTGCCAACGGGGTGTGGAGGTAAAGAATAGGTGGATCAACTAGGGGGGAAGAGAAAAGGAGTGCAGGGGATGTTTGGGGGTGGGGAGAGAAAAGATGCATTGTTCTTTCTCCAGCTCCACAGAGCCGAGCAAGAAAGAATAAAGTCTGGCACCATGTTATGTTTTTTGCAGGGGAGTCTCTGCCTATGGCTCTTGGCCCAGACATCATCAACACAAGCGGAAAAGAAACAAAGCTATGAAATTGTGTGGTCCCTAAGGTGGCTGCAATCAAATGATAAGGAGAGGGATACTGATGCAGTTGCATTGCAATGGCACTTCCACGGGTTGCACAAAGGAGAAAATGGAAAGGCCTGTCTATCTGGCCTCTGGACCTTCCAGGTGGGAAGAAGGAGCCATGCACAGATATTCATATGGGGAAATGAAGGATCCAAAGGTTCATGCAAAGGTATTCTCACGCAGACTTCTTCTTGTAAGGCTCTTCCCACAGGATTATATCTTTTCTGTGTCCATTTGCTGAAAAAAAAAGCTGTCTTGAGACTCCAACTCTGGGCCAAATGCAGTACTAAAGAGCATCACGCAGGACGTGTAATTCTAAGAACAGGCTTCTGCATGGTCATAGAAAACATTTCATGCACTCACTGAAAAGTTGGACAAAAGGCCACTGTGAATGGAAGCAAAATTAGTGTCTGGCACTGTGCAATCTGCTAACACATCTCTGAGAGCTCTCCCTTTCAGAGAAAGAGTAAGGTTGACACAATGCCATTGTTTTGGAGATTGTTAGTTTTCACATCCTAAAAGCCAGATCATCTCCATGGTGATACTGCCCGGGAGACAAGCACGCAACAAAATCCTTATTAATTATTTATCAGCAGCCCAACTCTATTGTTTGATACGTTGGCAAACTATGCAGCAATCAGGGGAGTTGCTCAAAGCGGTAACCGGTGCCATCTGCACCCAGTGAGACTCTGCTGATTTAAATCTCAGGGCATCTCCCCACTGCTCTGCTCCATCACATGTTTGTTCCCATCATGGATGTTACCAAGCACAAAATGCTGTTATTGTTGTCGTGAGACAGCAGCTGCACACATACAGGGTGAGGACGCACGTGCCGTGATGCACCTTTCAGGTTCACTTGCTTGTACGAGGTAAAGGTATTTTTTACAGCTGCCTCACTCTGCACAGTAAAAGCATAAAGAAAACATCTTAATGCATCACTCTGTTTCATTCCTCTCTTCACAATGTACCACATAAAATAGATTATGTTTCTAAAAACCACAGCTGATGTCATTACCTGTAGAGAAACTCACTCTTGTGCCAAGTCCCAAGTAAAAATTCTATTTGTATAAGCTGAGACACAATGGGCCACTGCCTCTCGGAGAACCAAGGTACGATTATCTCAGGTTTAATTTTCCTTTTCTGGTTCTGCTGGACATAGTTGCTGCCATCATATCATAAATGATGATCCATCAAGTGGAGAAGAGGAATTAACTAATGACAAACACTAGGTCAGGGGATTATATATTCTCTCTAATTCCCCTTTATTCATAGAGAAAGACGTCTGTGGAATCAAGATGTAACGAACAGGAAGGCACCAGAAGAACACATTTATACTGAACATATACAAAGTGGGTGCCAGGAGGAACACATACAACACCCTTCCTCCACTTCTCTCCTCAGCCCCACACACGGTGCCTGTTAACAGGACCTGTGAGCACATTTCCTGAGTAACTGCTGCCTTACTGAGAAGTTTACATCCCTTCATTGTTTGGTACCCGCTATCCTCTGCTATGTATCAAAGTTATAGATATCAAAATCCTACCAAAAAATCACCATCCCTTGCAATAAAGTGTTTCCCATAGTGGTACCTCAAGTTGCCCCTTCTCACCCCTCCCCACTGTCCCAGTGCTACCCTATGCAGCATGCTACCACAAATCTGCATCCACTTCAATCCTCACTGATCCACAGTAAAATGAACTTGCCCTGGTAGGAGCAGAGGGTGCAAAGGATTTGTTGAAAAGCAGAGGTCTGACAAGATGTTTCCAGTTGTGGCCTGTCAGGACCAGAGCCCAAGGCTCGCATCCTGGGAGAGTCCCTGTCATGTGCAGACTTCACCTCCCTGGAGAAAAGAATGGGACTGCTTACATTTTTTCTAATACACTTCTAAATGTAACTTCATATCCTTCTGAATATCCAAAGATGCAACATCCAATAGTTAAAAATATTGATCGCTCTGCCTGCAAAAAAAGAGGCTTATGATCTACTTCTGAAGGACTAAACAAAAGAGGAAAAAAAATGGCCCAGTTGAAGTTTTGGGGCTGTCATGCACAGACTGATGGGAGACCATCTCCTTTCCAAAGCCCAATAACTCACAAATATCCCATCCAACTACCTTCAAGCTCTCAAGAAAAGTTCATGCTTTGGCACATAAAACATTATATCTGGAAAGGAACTGGGGTAGGGGATTTCCCCGAGGCCATGGAGGTTCGTAACTGTAATTAAAAGAAAAAAATGCTTTACAGCCTCAACTAGGGATCATTCTCCTTAATAGATGTTAACCAGCACTGAATGCCACATTCACTGAAAAGATGAAATCTGCATTTACAGTTAACGTCTGGTGAAGTTGCCAAGCAGATGTTTATTTTTGGCTTCCACATTTACTAAAGCCAAATGCTACACTAAATTGGGATTTCACAAACTCCGACTGCTTTTCTTCCAGGTTACAATTTTGTTGGAACAAAAAAGGGGGGGGGGAAGGGGGGAAAGAAGGTGAAAAAAAAGGCAGAAAAAGAAAAAAAGCTGACTTCACTTTTAAGTAGGAAAAAAACTGGTAGTATTCGTTTCTATCATGTCTGTTTATATCATAGTTTAAATGAGGTTAGAGTTGTGCAATCATTATTGATCAACTTCCAAACACAGCATAGCTCCATCCAGCACATGTGCAAAAGAGGAAAAGTCACTGGAAGTGAATCTTATGTCAGTCAGTCTTTTAACTTCTGCAAGTCTGTGCGCAGACTGTTTAGCACTAATTAAATTACTAGCAAGTCCGGATAAAGAGGAGTGAAAGAATTCACAAGCCCCAAGTTTACTGTTCTCAATGTTACATGGGTATTCCAGATCCAGTCTCCAAAAACTGGAAGATAGATTTCACATTAATTTTGAGGCTTGATCTCACAGCTACCACAGCTGCTGATGTAATGCAAAATGCTAACCTGAGGCAGCAGAGAGGGACTTTAATTCAATGTTGTTTTTTCATTGTGAATAAGCAGTGAACCACACTGAAGTAATCCTCCAAAGTAGGAGTACGCACTGTTCAAGGCATCAATTTGGGGATGAAACACAAAACCAAGATCTTGGCTATGTCATTATAAAAAAGCCCTTTATGACTTTCTAAAGAAGACAGGTATAAAGCCCTGGTGCCTGGATCTAGTTCCAGTTTGAAAATTACACAGTCTCCTGTAATTCCTCCCAATAATTTAAATTGGAAATGGGGTTATTCACACCCTCTAAGCAAGTGCTGCAAACTATTGCAATGTGCTGCTAAATAATTGCTAAATAATGGTAACCTCAGCAGTTACCAGAGTCTCCAAAGTGATTTTGCAGGTTTAGGTGAAAGGTGCTACATCAGCGCAAGGCTGTAATTCACATTAAACAAGGAAGAAGGTTAGACATCGTTTGAACTCATTCTGAGAACTATTTTTTCCCAAAAAACCACCTCACAGCACATTTTCGTTCATTGGTACACTCTGCTTCAGAAAGTTGTGAGTAAATATTCTACTCACTTATTCTACTCTCTTTCAGTGAAGTTTCCATGAGTTCAGAGAAACCTCAGAACCACTCAGAGCTTTGCATATCTTTATAATGCCTCTTCTGCCACAGCTGTGAAATCAGCTGGTATTGTGCAGGTCTTTTAATTTTGCTTTCCTGGATCTGCAGGATCTGTCCCTCAGAGGACAAAAGAAAGTGCTGTTTCACCGTGAGAATTACAATAGTACAAGGAAAACGTGCGAAGAGACTTTCTTGTTTAAAAAAAATGTTGTACCTTCATGCACCACAACACTCATTAAAACTCAACACCATACTGCTTGACCACCTCAAATTCCTGATTAACAGAATGGAATTTTGAAGTGTGGAGAGATTTTAAAGTTGAATTTATATAGTTTAGGCTTTTGGATTAACATTGATAAGCAGGGATTCATTGCGCAAAGATGGTGGGCCACACAGATCATATCATGGAAGGTGCACACATATGTTTAAACAGCAGAGCTGGAAGGGTTAATGACACAGAACTATCAGAAGTACCCATGCCTAGTATATTTTTCTAAATTGATCTAAGGTGGATCAAAATATAAACACCACTTTGTGGTGGGAATCTAGCAAACCATAAACCCACATCCTATCTGGAAAAATACTCTTGGAAAACAAAAAGATTGGCAATCGTGTGTCAAAGCCTCACCCAGATTATTTTGCTCCAGGGCTTACTGGACCTGGAGCACTTTGCAATATTAAATTTGTTTTTGTTAACACACTGCTTCAGTATTACATTGTTCTGCCCAGACATTACCTATTTAACGGACCCTTCTGGGAAGGGACCATCCCAGAATTTATGACAGAACGTGGTGGAACTGCTATAGCGGGAGGAAAGGAGTTTTCTAAAATTTCTTCCCCATCCGTCTCTGATTTCCTCTACCCCTGAAGGTAGAGGAACCTCCTGTTGTTCCCTTCTATTTATTGAAAGTATATTACCAGGGCCATCCTAATGGTTCAGTGGAGAGAGTAACACAGGACCAGGAACACTCTTGCTCCCTGCAGCCAGTTGGGTTTGGAGTAGACATGAGAAGGTGAGGAACGAATTACGCTCTCCTACAATTAAGTGGCTGACGATCAAGAAATTCTGCAGCCTTAAATGCATAATTCTAGCTTTCCCTGCTAGAAGACAAGTTCACAGCTGCAGGCAGTTGTTCTAAGTAGTTATGAGAAGGCTTAACTTTGGAGGGGAGAAACAGCAAAGCAACTTTTTTTTGTGTTGGAAAGCTTTTGCCTAAGAACTCCTCCAGACCCTGAGATCTCCAGGACTGTTGCCCCCTTCTTCAACATGCACAAACACCTTTTTTGGCACGTGTCTTGGCTGGAGTCAGTTGAACAAGGGAGAGTTAGAACTCAGGTTTCTGGCATCCCCTTGCCAGAAGCTAAGCTGTTAGGTAGTGTAACAACAGCAGCCCAGGCTTCCCACTTCACCCTGCCAGTGACCTTCGCACAGACTTGGACATACCCCCTTCCTCAGAGTGAAGAGCAATTCCCTCTCACTCTGCTCGGTCCAGAAACTCATCTCAGCAAATACCACAAATCATGTCAGACCGAGCAGGACTATTAAAGCAGTGCTGCACAATGTGAATTGCTGTCCACAAGGGACGGGACCAAGAGACTGCCTAACCCACTTTGTTTAACTTCTTAGTTAAACAATCCTGAAAGGGGAAGCTGCATTGCTACTCTGGAAATTACAACTTTAATCTCATTTGAACCACACATTCCTCAGTTAAACTGCAGAAATAATTTAAGAACCAACTCCCAAATAAGACATTTTTCAACATTTCCTACATTTCCTGGAAATATATTACCTCCGATGCTGCGAAATAAAAGCAGACTTATTAATTCACCCAGATTAAAGTTCTTCCAGTAGCCCCAAGAAACTCCAACGTCAGGCTAATTACATGCATTTCACCGGTTTTGCATTTTCACATTCCTCAAAGCAACGCCACACCACCCCACTGGAACATCAGTCAATTCCAACTCAATCCCACAAACCATTCCCACATATTGCATTCATCGCTCCCTCGCACTGCATTGCCCGTGGCAGGAATCGATAGTGTTCCGCTGAGAACAGAGCAAGCTTCATTTCCCCTTCCTCGGGCACACTTTAATGCATGTGCCACATCTCACAGGTGCCAGCGTCTACTGGCTTATTTAAACAGTGCTTAGAGTTTTGCTGGGCAGGTAAGAAGAATAACTTGGGTGTACAGTAAAACAACGATATAGCCGTTTGTGCCAAACATTCAGTTTATGGCAGTACTTCATAGGAATTGTTCCCCATAACAACTGAACTGTCATATCCTACAACTACATCCCAGGCAACCTCCCAGCTGAGCTCACTACTTCTGCTGTCTGATGTGCTCTACACACAGACGCCCAGAACTACCCAGATGTTCTCTATGTAAAACATTTGGTTTGAAACATGCAGCGCTTCTTTCCAAAAAGCCATTACATTTGTTTCATGGACTCGCACAGTTCAACTAAAATATCCTGGAGCAGGCATCTGACTGCAGCTCTACTCTACAAGCCCCATCTGCAAAAAGAAAAAAAGAAAGGAAAGGCAAATGAGAATGCTTTACATGATTTATGCTGTCTTTATGATCAGTCAGTTCATAAAATACAAGCTCTGCTCTACAGACAATAACACAAATCGCTTTCAAGTGTATTGTTTAGTCCTTGCCTGTTAAACAAATATTTCAGTTGAAACAAAGGGCCGAACTCTACTCTTCAGCTTACAAGTGTTAATGTAACTGAGAGCAGCATTTTACCCATGGACATCACAGGGGATGCAATTTTTTTGTTTTATGCTCAGGGTGAGTGAGTAATGACATCCAATAATGATAACCAGTTACATTCACGGCTGCAAAGTTTTCTTTTCATCCAAGAAAGCCTGGAAGGAGGTTGAAGTACAGCATGAAATCCTTCTCCCTGATGAATTCCTCATGAGTAATGCACAACCCACAACGAGGCATTTCACAGGTCCCATTAGACCACGTTTTCATCACAAAATGCCAGATAGGATGGGAGAATACATTTGTTTTACAGAAACAGAGAGCCTGGTAGAAAAATCTCAAACTGTACTCAGAAAAAAACCCCTGTAGTTGAAAAAGATAGCTAGTCCCTGACCTGGATGTAACTGCAGTGCGCAGTCTAGCTAAAGGCCCTCATTCCTTCCAGGTCGTGAGGACACAACAGTGACCAAATGGTACCAACTGGTGCTCAACAGTGGTGACCTGCCTCCAACACACAAGAGGTGGCAGGCTTCTGAAAAATTGCACCATCCCTTCAAACTGGCTATGAAAGAGGACATTCATTTCAAGAGAAGTCTTTCTGAGATGGTTACAGGCACAAAAAGAACGGCAAAGCACAGCGTTGAAGCTGTGGTCAACCTTGGCTCTCCCTGCGGCTTCACCACAGACTTTCTGGATGAACCTCAGGGAAAACATTCACACCGTGGGTGTAAAAGCCAGTTCCTACAGGAGATGGAGCTTACACCCACAGATCACCATTTAATTATTTCACCCCATTTTGGCACCCTGAAGAGAAGAATAAAAACTTGACCCAAAAAAAGTAGCGTGAAGGATGCTATTGCTCCTGTATAGTCCTGATTAAAACCACGTCTTCCCAAGGGGGCAATGTGGACGCCTCTCAGTTGCATCCCTACACTGGTCAGCTAAGCCTGCATTGCCTCCAGCAGGTATTTACAGGAATTTTCCAAGTTCCAGGCCACATGGCATTAGAGCATACCAGCTGGGAAGGTTGCACTCTCCCCACCTCTCCTCCCAAAGGCTATTTTTTTCCCCATGCCAAAAAACAGCCTCCAGCTCGACCCTGCTGAATCCACTGCACCAGGTGTCCACAGGCATCTCTGGCCACCTGAGGAACTGGCTGGCCTTCGCTTCTCCTTCCTGGGCTGCACTCCACCAGAAAAGCTGTAATATTTGATCTGTAGAGAGTGTGATGGTAAAAATATGCAAATAAATGACAGCTCTGAGCACATGCCTTAGGAGCTGTTTTTTTAACAAACGCTTTGCTGTCAAACCTGTGTGCAAAGGACTTAACCTTTCTGCATAAACAACAAAGCACCGTTTAACAAAAAGGAACATTTGTTTAGTTACCACACAGCTCACAAAAGTATTTCTACCCAACCCTCATTGCTATCTTTGGTGATTAAAAAATTATACACACTCACTTTTAAAATGACACTTGTATCTCAAACAAAGAGAGATATCCTTCACCATCAGGCATTTCATGGAGATTAGAACTTACAGCAGAGATCAAATGCCTTTCTGTGTACAGGAAACATGATATAGAGGCTTTGAGATCTCCATCAACAGCAGGACCCCAGTCTTTCTCAACTACCTCTGAATAGCAAAATTTAGTCTCTGAGCTTGGCGTGGTATCTTTGCACAGGAACAATTTTATTTTTTTGTTAAGCTAATATCCCTTAACTAGTGTCTTTATTCTGAGGCAGTAAATGTGCTGACTCAGCTCCTCAGCACAGCAAGACATTAGGATAATTGCAAGTCCCTCAAGCCGCCAGACCTCAGAACAAAGACAGTCCTCCAGCCTCTCTGCTTAAGTCGTCCCACATGCCAGCTGCTGGGCCAGAGTGGCCAAACGGCTCTGGGATTACCACAGGCCAACCAGGAAGGTGAAGCAACAGGGACAGAGCAGCCTGCCAAGCACTGATGCTTCACCACAGAGGCAGCCAGCCCCACACAAGGTGCAGCAGACCCTCCCATTCACCAGGCTAGCATCCAGGGGACCCAACAGGAAGGGTCCCTGAAGGACCCTGCTGCAGGTGTGGCTGAGATGACGTGGAAAATGCCGACAGGGAGAAGGGAAGGCTAAGGAGGAATCCTCAAATTACAGTTACGTTGCATGCATGTTAAACTAAGCAACCTCAGCTGTCTTCTTCATACTTACAACAAGACCTGTGTTTAGTTCGTGATTTTGCATTCACCTACAACTGGCCAGGACAGTTTCGCCCATGCCAGCCATGCCAACCCCTTCTCCCTTAGCGGCTGTGTGACTGGTTTTTTCTTCAAGTGAAAGGAGCCACCCATTAAGGTATTTTATTATGTCCTCCACTGGCAAGAACAGAGCCTGAAAATGTTCACACTTGAGCAAGACCCAGGACTTGCATCCCATTCAGACCAGGGGCAGCTTTAAGGACTGAGTCTCATAAACCATCAGATCTAGAAGCAAGTCCCATCTGTCTTTGGAGAGTTAGGGGGCACAAAGAGCTTATATCATCCAATAGCTTAACAGACTGCATTGAGGCTTGGCCCATGGTCTTTAGCTCAAAATATAAAAATTACTGAGCTCAAGTGAGAGTACTAGAACAATGGAAGACCAAGGGACGGCTACAGCCTTGCCCCCTCCACCCTTTGCAACGCACAGCAAAGGTTGCGGGAGGGCCTCCACGTCTACTGAACATCTGGCATTTCTGGTGTGGGTCCAGGATGTTTGATGGGTATGGCCAGGCTCAGTAAGCACACGGAACACCTCACCCAGCCCCCTAGTGTTCAAAGGTCTAGGATCCCCTAATTTATACAACATACTATGCTGCCTGTGAAGACACGGTGATATATATATTCTGTTTAAAAGCAGATACTTCTCAAATCATAACTTGCAGATGCTCGAAGTCTTTCATGTGGGTAAGACAAATGAGAGCCATAGAGACTGATTTTGTAGCCAGGGAGTACAGGAAGCAACAGCAGGAGAACACTATTGAAAGCCTGGATACACTTATGGCTTTAATGAATTGGTCATCAAATATAACAACACACATATGCAGCTTTTACCTTGCTTTGTAGTTCGCTCCCCGCCCTCCCCAGCTATTCCCCATATATCTAGCAAAGTGGAAATTATTTTGAGTTTGGTTTATTAAACGGACACACATGGTACTCACATCTGCTGGAAGATATTTGAGGGAAATCCTGACAAATATCATTTACATATTTAGTCAGAGACCTTTTCATCTAAGACATTTCCTCTGACATAACAACCATCCTAAGTACATCAGCCCATCAGGGCTAACGACAAGAGGTTTTTCTATAAAGTGTCTGGTGCACGCCTGGGCAATTTAGGGACAAATCCTGACTTACGTAGAAGGCAAGAAGAGACAAGAACAACATTCTCGATAAGTCAGAGATTCCCATGCCAAGGCACCCATCAGTGGTGGTGTGTAAACCATTGAAACTGAACACCAGAGCTGGACATTGGCTGCAACCTCCACCCTACCCAGGTCGGGAGCTGCTGAGGCTGTGGCTACTCCACGCAGAGGAGGAGTTATAGGAAGAGCATACAATGAGGAGAACAGTGTCCTACTGAGAGAAGAGTGCTTGTACAAGCAAGAGGAGGTGCTTTGACATCGGCATCCTGGTTCACGTGGAGAGACATAAACGTGGCACAAGAGGCAGAGACCTGAACCAGGGAGATGCCTGTGTCAAACCAAAGGTCAGCAGCCAACTGCCAAATCCCTGGTATGTGGGTTTTGGAAACATGTCCCATATGCTCTACATTTGGATAACCATGGCTCTACACACATTCACCTGCGGGTGTTCAAGGCTGATGTATCAGGAACTGGGTTTCAACCCACATTCGTCATTCTTCCTTGGCATTGTCGTGGACACCGCGTGCCTCCTCTCAATCCTTCACTCCAGCAAAGACTCTCGGGTTATTTATTTACCAGACAAAACACAGACTAACTACAATTACAGTTCTCTAAAGAATAAACAATTGTTCACAGGAACTGCACATTCCACACGATTTTATTCAAACATGTATGACCCCGAACTACAATATATACAGTAATTGTCTCCACATGGCAAACCCACAATGTGGTTCCTAAAAAAATAATAATAATTGTTAGAACATATGCCACTAAAAAAACGCAGTATATTTTAGCAATATCTAATGAAAGACTTTGTACAAGCAATTTCCATTCTGTTGTGTTCTCTAGCATATGGTGCTGTGAAACCATTTGTAAAAATGCTTAGACATGTTATAGTGTTTTTAGCTGGAGGCTGCATTATAAACATTGGCTCAAATTCTGTTGTGAATTTCACATTTAGAAGGAATCATACTAGGTATGTACCAGGCCAAAATGTGCCCTGTCCATTAGTCTAACTTTCCTATATTAAGTAGTATCCCTTCAGAAATGAATACACTGAGACACAGGGAAGTTAACTGACCTGCCCACAATTGTTCAATCCAATGCAGGAGTGGGAAAAAAAAAAAAAAAAAAAGAAAAAAAAAGCAAGCAACAGCCTCTTGGAAACTTTTAATTTCTCCACCTGTAAGAAAGTGCAACATCACTGAAAGAACATTACTTGATGTCCACTAAAAGCTCAAAGAACATGTTGTTCTTTAATTTGGTAAAAGATTTGACAAGCTAGGGTATCCAGATGACCCCTCACTGGCTAGTCATTAATTCAGACTTTCATACCACTGAACCATACTCCCCTGAACAAATCTGCTTCTCCAACAAAAATTCTCAGCGCAGAAAACTAGCATTTGTACTAGTGCCTTTCTCATGATGACCCTCCTGCTGTAATCAGTTATTTCTGTCTGCAAGCCTTGATGTTAAGGTCTTCTTTGGCATTTCAATTAAACAAGTGTTTATGTGAAAACCATAGTAATTTTATACAACCAGGTAGTAACTCCTATGGTAATAAGCACACAATATTCACTGTGAATGACACTAGATTAATTACAGTGTTTTTTATGACGTTAATTCCAGTGGGGTTTTTTTCCATTTCCTGGGTTTTTTCTTTTTTAAAGCAAAATATCGGAACACACCTAATAACTAAGGGTGGAACAAATAACAAATTAACAGTAAAACTATTTTCAAGCCTATATACTCTTTCCAACTTCTGTTCATTCCAGATCTAGAATTTCCATGCATGCAGAGGATGACCTGAGTTCCACTAACACGCCTTCAGCACCGTGAAAACATTGTCCAGATTTAGTCCCATTACGAGTCCCTAA
Source organism: Oxyruncus cristatus (assembly GCA_013399855.1). Classification (NCBI taxonomy): domain Eukaryota; kingdom Metazoa; phylum Chordata; class Aves; order Passeriformes; family Cotingidae; genus Oxyruncus; species Oxyruncus cristatus. The sequence goes on along the minus strand of VXAY01005783.1, from coordinate 1,652,991 downwards.
AAGAACTCAGTTCACACATCTGAAATAAATAAATAAGTAAATAAATAAATGCATACATAAATAAGATTTAGGTGATACATTTTGCAAGAACCTCTCCTTCCCCCCACTCTTGCCCCACGTAAGCATTGCATGGCAGGAGAGGTGTACACAGCAGCCACCCCAGGCTGTGCAGACCATGCTGGCAGCTACCAGCTTGGAAGCAGGGAGCAAAGCAACACGCTCTGCACGGGTCACAGCGCTGGCACACACAACAAAGCAAGAGGCAGTGGAGTACAAAAGGGCCAGGAATGGAGACCGAAGCTGGATGTCACACAGGGACAAAAGCTCAGGGTAAAGAGAGAGCCCAGGAGGCAGGAGAGACTGAGGAGGCAGCTATCATGCATAGGACCCTGACGTTACATACGTGGCTGGAAAAAAATCAAGTATTAGTTTGTGCACTCAAAACTAGCTGATATTTCTGACGATTTTGGCTTTAATTGGCAAGTTTTTCTTTTCTCATGTATAAAATGGGGTAGTGATACAAGGTATTGTTTCTATAATTCAATTGTATTATCATAGCTGTGGAAGCCACATTCACGAATCAGGAACCTGCTGTGCAAAGTGCTGTACAAGCACTTCACATCACAGCAGTGTTGTGTAGATACTTACACCAGTGTCTGCAACAAAGGAAGATATCTTAATAAGAGCAACAGAGAACCTCAAAAAAAATAAACAGTTCTGTGTCAGATTTGGACATTATCCTGAGCAGTTTGGACATTGCACTGAGCAATCAAGATAAAAATCAATATGAAATAGTGACCCAGGTGCTAAGTGAAGCAGAAGTTCTCAGGGGGAAGAAAATGGAAATATAACATGTCATTAGAGATAAAAGAATTCACATGCTTGAGAGGGATACCAACATCCTCTGTGATATCAGCTGTGCAGATAAGAGAATGGGACAAACGTTCCACCTGGCTTTCCCTGCCCTCAGTGACCCACGCGCACACTTTTGTCCGGTTGTATGGAACCCTTAAAAACCACACCGCAAACAAACAAACGGCTGTGTGACCAACAAGGCCTTAATTACTGATATGACAGAGCTGTCATTGTTGGTATTCATGTTTTGGTTTTGTTATGATATGGAGAAATACAATCAGCAAAGCAAAGGTCCTCCTTTCATGCAATGTGTTGCTGTTTCAGGGTTCCAAAAATCCTGTGCAACTCTTCAAAAGCATCACAAAGCAGAGCTGTTTCAAAGGAGAGGTCTTCAATGGAGTTGCAAATAAAAAGATTTGTTGCTTTAAAGCTTAAGGGTTTTTTATAAGATTTTGATTCAGAAACCAATTTCACTTGGCAACATCCTTCTACCTGCACTTTTATGCAAAGGAGATAAATAACACGCGCCAGCCACCACACATAACTCGCCTGCCCAAATATGAACCACGTGCCTGTTTTTCCTGTTGGGCTGCAGCTTGTCATCAATTCCCAAAATAATTAACTTTCCGAAGGAACGGCTGGAGGAGAATAGTGCTTCCTCCACCTGCTGGTGAGGATGAAGAAAAGACGTCATGGTTCAGGCAGAAAGCGGGAGATGAAGGTGGAGGGGGAGGCTCCTGCATCTACTCCCCATGGCCTCCCCAGGGCAGCCTAAGTAGAGAAAGGGAGACAAGCTCCGTGCTTTTGCAAATGGCAAAATCTCTCCTGAGGACAGATGGTAACAGAAAGGAAGCGCAGCTAACACAGGGAGCTTCATGAATGGTTGTAACAATCGACCAGCAATATTAACAAGCTCCAGGTCCAGGGGTGGCAAAAAAGGCAAAAGGTCTCCCAGAAGAGCATCTCGAAACAGGGCATCCCCAGGGAGCTGTGCACTGGCCAGGGTATTGAACCCCTGCGTTAAACTTTGCTGGGAGCGCTCCAGGCAGTCTAACAAGGTTTACCTGGCATCTTCCATGTTTCAGAGAGCTGCATGCTCCTCTGCTAGCATTAATTAAAATTAATGCATTTTTTTAATCCAGGTATTGTTTTCTTTGTAGTATCAGGAATACACAGACAACAAAACTGAAAACGCCTATCTGTAATATAAAGTTGCATTCTAATGAGTATTTACTCCAGTGGAATCATTTACTCAAAGAAAAACCCAGCAGCATTTACCATCTTCTTGCACCACCCACAGAATCAGCCAGAGGTGGTCAATACACACCTTAACTAAGGTTGATATCAGTGTAATGGTGGATTTCTTGGCTAACAAACATTGAATATATAACACAAAAAAAAGTTCAGTTCTTTGGTTCAACGTGCACAAGTTGTTCAAGTGGAGAAAACACCCAAAGAAACGCCAGCATGAGGTTACTTCACAGACTTGTGATATCATCTCTTCATCCTTACACTTACTAACAGGTGCCTTAATTTAAAATATCATAAGTGACAACTGTGTACACTGAGCCAGTACTAATGAAGAAAATCTCACTGGCAAAATTAGGCACCTCATACATCATGTAGCGGGCAATATTTTAACTGCTTCATGCAGCATGCAATACTGTCTGCAGTCACTGTGGCAACTAATACACAAATTCACAGAAGTTGTTTCCAATAAGAAACCAAATGTATCATACAATCTAGCCTGGAGTTTTATGGCAGGAAGCTTTATGATCATGTACCACTGCGTAAGGAGGAAAGACAATAAAGCTAAAGTTAAGAGGAGTAACAATTTGAATAAACCTGTAACCTATGAACATATTCCAAACGCTACTTCAGTTCAACAGAAACCCTGCTATTGATTTCCAATGGCACAGGACTAAAGCACATCTGTACTTTGGGACCTGCCTTCTTACCTTGGTTTTACTTTATTTACCCAAACCTGCTAGTTTCTATCTCATTTCCGAGCTCTCCATTTATACCGATGATGACAAATCCAAAGTTTGTGCTTCATACTAACAGCCCAGCTAGTCATGCAAATACCTTTATGAAATGCCATACTAAAGCTAAAGAGATTGTTGATAGACAAGAGTAATGGAAAGGCCAAATAGGAGAATCGCTTGGACGGGGCTGGTGACTGGGAACACAGTGCCGCTGCCAAGGTCCAGCTTCGCAATCTGTTACCATCCAGCTTCAAATAGCTGCTTACCACTGAGTAAAGAAAGAGATGATTAGCTAAACCAGTAGCAGAATAGGAAGCAAACGGACTGGACTAGAGCAACCTTAGGACTCTCGCTTCCTAGCTGCCGACTGTGATAGGATTGGCATTGGACGTGGTGCAAGAGAAAGTGCCGGCCACATCCCCTGCTCTGTGCATCCCCTGCTGGACACGGCAGCATCTGGTCCAACCTGCTCATGGATGATGCATGCACTGTCCACTAATAAGAACTGAGAAGAGGAAATGGAAGAGAAAGAGAGGTGGAAAAAAATTAAGGAAAATTCTGCCCCTCTCTGATCAGTCATCCTGTCAGTGCTCTTATCTCACTCACGGAAAGCAATCGGTGTTCACTGTATCAGCCAGACAACGGAACTGTCGGAAAACAAGAAGCGTTTTCCATTCACTTAGATCTGGCTGGATTCCTGACAACTAGCTGTTATTCTGCAAGCAGACAAAATGTGGATACTTTACACACACTTGCAGATGTTCCAGTTCAAACAGACACATTACACCAGAACTTGCCTGCAGACTAGTTAATAATTATGAAGTGCCACACGCCAAGGCTTGCATTACTCCAGTAAAAAACTCACACCCTGGTAAGGACTTGTTCAGCTTCTACATACCAGCTGATAGTGCAAACATTACATTTTTATTGCATTTAAGATTGCATGGGTATTCTAATTTTCACCCTCTCCATTTCAAGATGGCATTAGCCATAAAAATTCAGTTCAGACCATATCACCAAAATATCCTTTAGCTGTGTAGCTGAAGTGCTTAAAAATTACATGGAAAGACCTGGTATGTTGTTAACTCAGATGAGATACATCCTACATCCTTTCCTGTGAGGGCTCTTCCCAGAGCCAAATCTCATTTACATTACTGTCACTTTTTAATTTCTCAACTCTTTTAAAAAAGATGTTTTCAATTTACTTGCTTATTTACTACATTTTGTAATGTAAGTCAAAAATAATCTACTTACAAAATCATGGTTAGCATATAATATAGCCCTGGAGCTTTTGTTAGCCTGAAGTTGTAAAATGGCCAAGACAGCAAACTTTAAAAATCATGAACTTAGAGTGAGCATGTGCAGAGATGTCCATCTCTGGTTTCTCTTTAGCCAGCCTCCAAATGAGCTAATAAACTGAAAGCATATATGATATGACTCTACAACTTGGCTGAAACTCTCATTTTCACTGTCGACACAAAGATATTCAGTTGCAAAGTAAGTGTTCCTTATTAAAGCCATAGCATCTGAAATTTCATTTTCTGTTTTACAGATCCTTCTGCCTCTGGGTGCACACTGAGCTTCCCAGCAACCAAAAGGGAAAGATAAACGTAACGTCACCAGGGAAATGCCTTGCTTTTAGATGAAGTCAAGTGAAAACTCAATTGGTCTACTTCAGCATGGAGACCTCTGTAGGAAACCATCTATTCCTCAGAACAATCTTTAACACAACAACGCCTGCCTCTCATTCGCTTGCCCTCTGTGAATAGTTACATATTTCTGGGAAGGAAAAATGACAATAACTGTGACTAATGTGTAGACTGCTTCAATTGCATTTCTGCGCCCGGCTGGAGCGCTGCACCAGCGAGGAAATGCTGAAGCTGAGTTATTGCTGGACAACCTCCGGGCTGCTTCAAGTCTCGAGCCAGCCGGCACCGCTGAGCGGTGAAACGGATCGTAAAAACCAATGGGGCTGGGTTGCAGTCCCTGCAATTTTTTTAGGTGTCAGCAAAGTTCAGGTCACAAAAGTATGACTGAATCACGGCGTTTTTAAACAGAGAAGCCAACGTTTGCCCTTCTGACAGTACTCAGTGAGCAGCTTTAGTCAGCTGGGGGATGTGACAGGTTTCACCAAACCGCGAATTTCCACCGCGAGAAGAAAATAACTGTTTACAGCAGACCCGCATGTAAAAACAATACAAAATTAATAAGCCACCCTATTTTTCCAATAACAACGCATCCCTCCAAAATGTACCAATGTGCTACTACAATACCTTCACCACTCCACCCACACAGAAGTCTTTCTACAGGATTTGCACTCTAAACAAAGCCCTGGACCGCAGGCACGGGTAGGATGCTTACCCGGGTCCCCGCGGGCTGCGACCACGCCAGGCGCCCGCCTCGCCACAACACGACAGCCCCGGGCACAGGGACGGGGCTCCTGGCGGCAGGGTCCCGACGGGATGCACCCGGTGTTGGAAATTAAAATTACATATACCTGTATATATGGAATAAACAGGTAGCGAGAAGCCGCTCCGCCAGCCTTACCACTCTGCCAGAGAACCTCTCGATGGCCCGCTTGACTTTGCCATAGGTGCCTTTGCCCAAGGTCTCCTGCAGCTCGTAGCGATGCTTCAGGTTGTGCTTGTGGTGATGCCGCTTCACCCCCTGCTGCTTCCTCGCCGCCGTTACCTCCGGGGACGGAGCCTCCCCGAGCGGCTCCTCCATGGCCGCTGCCGCCTCGCCGCCGGCCGGCCCGGGGCCGCAGGAGGAGCCGCGGGGCTGCGCGGGGCTTGGGCTG
>VXAY01005783.1:1625355-1647046 GCA_013399855.1 Oxyruncus cristatus | reverse complement strand
CTTTTGTGCGCCGGAGGGACCGGCGTTCCGCGGCGGCTCTCCCGCGCCGCTGGAAGGAGCCTCAGCGGCGCCGAACGCCGGCCCGGCGTGGCTCCGGGCTGAGCCCCGGGTCCCAGCGGGGCCGCGCCGAGGCGAGGCGGAGCGCCCGCCCCTGCCCCGCGGGTCTGGCATCTGCACCTGCAGGGACGGCGGGCAGGGGCTCGAGTGAGCCCGCACCAAATTTAGGTCTGGAAAGATTTTCCAGAAAACGCTTAATTTTCCCCATTCACCACGCGGGCGAGGGTTTCCTGTGGGGTTTCCATGTTAGTGGAACTGGCAGAAAAACCCGGGCACGCCCAGGTGCCGCCTGTCCTTGGCATGGGCAGGCACTGTTTGCCCGCTCCAGGAGGTTTTTGCATGTCAGAACCTTCCTGGCCCCATCCCGCTGTGGTCAGCTTGCGAACTCGGCACCAAGATCTAGAGCTGAGGAGCACCTCGCCTATGCTTTCAGGATCTTTGAAATACAAAAGAATGCATCGGGTTTATGCTTTCTTCATTTTAAAGTAAGGTGGTTATTTCTGTCACAGACACAGTTTGAAAATTTAAACCAATACAGACATATAAATTGTTGCCAGGATTAAGTCGAATCAGATGTTTCCTTTAGAAAAGAAGCCATCCCCAAGCCCACGGCCAGTGAAGGCAGATGGTCTCTAGAAGCAGAAATGGGAAATTTGTATGGGGTGAAATCGCTCTGGCATGCTGCAGTATGGCCAGTTTGCTGGACCAATGCAAAAGCCTTCAAGTGAGAGCCCTGAATCGGTGTCTCTTCCCTGCTGACTGTTCTTAAGAGGCAGGTTACAGCTGGGATAGTCTATCCTACAAGAATAAGGCACAGACCTTTTGAAATTCTGGGTTCCACTTCTTGGTCACAGCGATGCCAAGGCACAGAATTTCAGGAGTCAGTAGCCCCATCCCTCCGTTTCTCTGGAAGAGTGTTAGCACAGACAGACACTGGCCTGTGTGCTCAGCCAATTTTACGGGCTGGCTCTTGCAAAGGCTCATGTTTCTCAAAGGTAACTAAGTCAGGAGTGTCAAGGTGATGGGGTGATACCAGCTTTGGTGAGGACTCTTGTTTGGTTCCTCTAACTCTCTGGGCCAGTGTGTAAGGCTGGACTTCCTCAGGGTTTCTTCCTGAGGCAGTGAACACACGTCCCTGAGGTTGCAGCCTTAGCTCCTCTGACTTGAACTTGAAAACAGAAGTTTCTCTCTTATTACCATCGCTATACCTTCATTTTAGGATCAGCAGAAGTGCCCAGCTGGCTCAAGGCGAGTCTGCCTAGTGCAGTACTCTATTCCTGGCAGGAACTAACACCACGCCACAAGGGTTGAAGACAGAAAGAATCATGCAGTAGTCAGAAATAACACCTCCTATGCTGGCTTCTTGATCTTTGGAAGCCTGATATTGACTTAAGCCCCGGAGCATGAAATTTAACGTCTCTTTCACAGAGTACACCTCAAGTTGGCTATTCTAAAGCAGAAAGGGAGAGGGAAGACTCACTCCATCACTTTACAGACTAAAAAGAGAGCTTTGTCCTCCTGTAGCCCCTTCCTTTATTTTAACTGTGGAAAGGACAAAAATTCTGTGGCCCTCTCTTTGTAAGAAGTAAGGTGACAGTTGTAGCTTTGATATTTTTGTTGTTTTGTTTTAACGCTCTGAAGTGCTATTGCATTCCCCCCAGCTGGCACCAAATAAAGCAATGCCTGGGCTAGCTGAACATGCAGGAGAGGAACATCACTGCTGCAGTGGCTACCTTCCGTGCCCCCAGTCTGAAACCAGCTTATGTAGCTCTTCTCAAACTGAGGGGATGTCCCAAGAAACATCCACATGAAGGAATGCAGGGCAGACCTGCTTCGAGCAGGGATTGGCACATGGATGGGAATGCAGCAGCACCAAGAGGCAGGAGAGAGCTAGGCGAGGGGCTGGCAACAGGGTGTCCTTGACTGCCGGGAGAAGTGAAAAATTGTCCTGGCATGTGTTCACGTCAGCGCAACTTCACTTACATAGATTAAATCAGAGTCCAATCTTGCTGCGTGCCAAGGGTACGGCAGTCTGTCAAGATGACAGTAACAACTGCCTGGTGGTTTTGCATGTCCAGTGCAAGCCCTAGTCCCACCAAAGTGGAGAGCAGCCCGGGTCCTGCTCTGACCTGTGCTGACGGCGCGCTGGATTGCCGGAGCAGCTCAGGAGTGGCTTGGGCCCCCCAGAGGCAGCAGGGAAGAGTGTCCAGCTACGGCTGTCAGACTTTCTGGAAGCTCCCTTCAGGCTGGAACTCAGTATAGCCTATTTCCAGGTCCTTTATACCTCTTGAATAGCCGAAAAGCATGAATGCCAGTGATGAAAATAGGTTTCGTTATGTTATGTTCATGACCGTTGTTAATATTCCCAAGAGTGTTCTCTTCTAGCTGCTTGGAAGCATACATCATCAGTTCCATAAGGAAACATGTCATGAATCATTGCTACATATTGTGATTGGAGAGATACAAGGCATAATAAAATACCAGAAACTCCAAAATGAAAAATGCCAATTTTTTAATGGAGTAAGCACAGATACTATGTAGTATCAGAAATACCACTTTTCCTTTTGAATGTCCATGCTCTTAAATGTGAAGCCAGAGGGCATTGAGCAAATCAAATATGTAAATTTAGACTGGACAGAAGAAACCTTCTGTGCTCATATGTAATAGCAATGAGAATTGAAAATAATGATAAATATAGAAGTATGCATGTGATTGAGTGTATCATCAACATACAGAGGTATTTCCCTTTAATTTTTAGCATGTCAGTATAAAACATGTAGTGTTTCATTGTTTCTGAAATAAACTTTTGTTGAGAATTTCAGCTCTCTGAGTTTATAGACACCACTAGGGAATTCTTCATTTCGGACAGTATTACTTTACGTAAATGCTTTTCCTTATTCACAAAAAGGAATTATCCTCCCATTGAAACCAGCAGGCTTCTGCTAGCCAGCTTCAAAGGAAATAGGATTAGGCTCTAATTTGCAAAACAGTATTGGAGGATATGTTGCACCAAATCTAAACTAGACAGAGAATCACAATAACAGCAACAACAAAGCCATTGATTTCAGTAGGCTTACGTTCCTGAAGTCAATATGAGTTGGAAAGTAGTCTTAAAAGATTGCAGCATGCTAGCAATAAAAATTTATCATAAAATTCAGTTCATTTTTAGGATTAATTTTGCCACGAACTTTCAAAACAGCACAACTTATTTATTATCTGGCATAGAGACACTCTGGATAAAAAAAAAAAAACGCTGGCTTAATAGCACTCAGTCAAATATTTAGGTCTCCTCAGAAAGCTGACAGCATCTAAAATGAGACGAGTTTCATAGAGCTGATGTTAATTCATTCCATATATTTAGCTAAATAAAAAAACTAAAGCAAAACAAAACAGGATTTCAAAGATACTTACTACACATACTTATTTTACAAACTGAGACCAGGTTCTCTCTGCGATGATTATGCCTATTGCAGCTTAACTTGGTGAGATGACATGATTTGTACTCTGACTTTTTTCTCATAAGCATTCTTCGGTGTTTGCCAATGTTCAACAGTGTTGTTACCACCCATACAAAGGTCGGCTTCCAGGGGGCTGTTGGAGAGCTGGAATACCTTCTTTGACTGTTCCCTATAGTGTAAGATTGAGGAAAGGGGAGAAATGGCTACTAAAGGGATTCACAGATGCAACAGACATGTGTTCTCAGACACTTACATGCTGCTGTCTTAGGTGTCAGTCCTCTCTGCTGAGCTCTATAGTCTGTACATGAAGAAAAACACAACCACAGTTCTTAAAGTCAGTTGAGTTGCTTTGACTGCTCATGCTTGATAATCAACATAAGTGTAGGTGTATGCATTTGCTGGACCACGCTAGAGTGCTGAGCATTGTCCAGACTGCAGATCTAAAGATGATATGATCAGAGAACATTCTCTCAATTGAACTTGCTCCTCTGTGTTAAGTACCTGCTGAGAGAGAGCTTTTGGTCGGATGAAGTGAAAGCATGCTAATGTGTTCCACTCAAGAATAGGGATTATCCTTTAGAAAGCAGTGGCTGGCAGAGACAGCTGGCATCCATCTGGTTGCTGTGGCAGGTATCTGCATATTATCTGCCCTGGCAGATCACATCCAATCTTTGTAATTGCATGCTTTATGAAACTTGCGGGAGTCAAGAAAGTTCAGGATTAAGACTGTAATGCTGATTTTCTCCGTAGCGAGCCATATAAAAAAAACTTTACTTTGACAAGTAGTGGTCTTCTGAGGTGTACCTTGTTTGCATCCCACAGATGTTGGTTCACTATTAAAACAATACTTCAGTTGAATAATGAACACTGACAGGGCCCAGATTCAGAGGTTACAGCTTCCCTCTAAATTCATGTGTCTCTACTTGTTATTTGATTGCCTCTAGGCCTCTTGAGATGTCCATGCAATAGGAAAAATAGAGACTGAGGTGAAGTTAAGGCCTCTGAATCTGGATCCCAGACCCATTACAGAACTTCATGGGGCAGTGAAGGAACTGTTTAGAGAGGACTCTGGAATTTAGGCTGGGTTCTTTGTAAGACCGTAAGACTTTCAGTAGGACAAGAGCCCTATGTCCATAAAATATCTTTTAAAATTCCATTTCCAAGCCTCAAGCCTTTGCTTCAGTGACTTTCACTGAGAATTTAGACAATGAATGAGTTACAATTTTTGCCTGTAGTACTGGTCATTTTCTCTTCTTCTTGTTATGTTTTATTGCAATATCCACAGCACAGGGGATAGCAGTCACCTGCTGAATTTACATCATGTGCTTCATTTACATAAGCATGTGTGCCTGTATGCTTATGTCACATGATTTTATCCATATAAAATCTGCTTTTCTACAGTCAACAATTCCACATGACACCAAAATTCCTCACTGTTATTGCTAAAATGGGGCCCTCAACACCACTGAGAAGTGAAGAGAAACAATCTGAACTGCTCAGGAGACAAAACTGAAATGTAGTGGGTGAGACTCAGTGTCTCTTCTTTTACGGGGTTTCCAAAAAGATTGAGCACACACAATTCCTTCTTCTGTTGTTTTCCTATGTCTCATTCAGTTTAGATGTTCTTTAGATGTCAAACTCTGTGATGGTGTGTTTACTGTGTTATTTATATATTAATTTTATTGAATAAATTAGCAATACAATCCAAACTACCAGCCTCCTCTGTCCCCCTGTACATTAATACTTTCGGGATTAAAGTCCACATACAAGTTCCGTCACCATGAGCAGGGGATTGCATTGGGCCACAATCCACAAATGGATTGCTCATTCCTCCATTGCAAAGTGCAAGAAAATAAATTTAAAATGTAATTAAGTCACTCAGCAGCACAGCCCCACCTCTCATCACTTCCCTTCTTTGCCTTCAGTTCCCTCGCTTCCACTGCTTCTGGTTTTTTGCCCTTATTTTGAGAGACTGACTGACTGCATTGCTTTCCACCATCAGCCCATTAGCAGCCAGATCTCCACCCAGCTCATCTTGCCCGCTGCCAGCTCCTGCACCTGGAACAACTGCTTTCAGCGTAGCTTATACACACACAGCTTCTCCACAGCATCACCAGGAGTGGTTATCACCAGCCACCATTTTGCACCATTTCCTCCAGCCCCAACTCCCCCAGCACAACGGTGCAGGCAAGCGAGGTGTCTTAGTGTTGGGTTTTGGGGTGAAACCGCGAGCCCTCACCGTGTAAACACGGCTGGTGCTCAGTGGTGCCTGTGGGTTGTGGTGGAAAAGGGTGGAGCTGTGCAGCCGCGGGATGGTTTGAGGCTGGGAGGCAGCTGGGGCAGAGGCAGAGGAAGCGAAATGCAGACGAGGTGCTGGGGCCTGCCAGCCTGTGCTGGGGAGCTGCACACTGCAGGGGCCTTCACTTAGGGATGTTTGTGTGGGAACAGAACGGGGAAGCATGAACTTTTGCCACTGTGACCCCTTCATCCTGGATGACTCATGGACGAGATGGGGCAGATACATCCCTCCAGGACTCTGGGATTTCCTGCCCAGTCCGATTGAATGGAGATATCACAGCCACTGGGTATATCCTGCAAGGCACGAGGTATTAGCCTTAGTTGTGGCTTTTGAATGGTGTTCATTGTGCTGACGCCTATGATGAAGAAAACCGAAAGTTTTGCACAAGATGTTTGTTTTGATGTTTTTTTGTTGAAGTCTGTGGATCTGTGTCTAGATTGTGTCACTCTTTTCATGGAGCTATTTGATGCACAACCGGTTTTCCTGCTAATACAAGGGTAAAGCTGCTCCAATAATATAGGGGGTAAAAAAGACAAAAATATAAGTATCTTTCTTTTCTTATACGTATTTTTTAGAGTGAAGATGATTAAGCACAAGATGTTATGCTAAAAGTCATTCTGCATGTGTTACTGGACACCAATGAGTGTGTTCATACCTTTGGATGAACATTACCTGAACAAGCCTTTCTCCATGACTATCCCTGATGGGCAGGTATATGGGATGATGACAGCAAATGCTACCCAGTTACCAAAAATGGACCCCATGAACACTTAGAACAGAACATCTACCATGTTATGATAGACATACAATTTACCTCATCAGACAGGACAGCATTTGTTATATTAGACTGATGACATGCATCACTTCCTTTGGCAGCGTGGGTATGCAGTTCAAATCTAGTGGGGAAATGGGCACTGTGTGCCACCTGACTACTGTTAAGAGACAAATCCATAGGGAATTGATGACAACATAGTCCTCCATTCCCTCTTTTCTCACACATGCTGCAGGCTGGCTGGTAACCTCCTTCCCTCCACAGACAAAGGGGAGCAAGGACTGAACTGTGCCTTCTCAAAAGGCAGCCCTTTCCCCTCCTGGAGGTGTTTTGGGGAACGGTGGACAACTCAACACCTTGCCACAGGCCCCACAGTCTGACATGGAGAAATCATCTCCTCCTCCCCACCTCCCCCTAAAATTCCCATAGAAATACTGGACTTCAGCATAGTGTGCATCATGGCTTCATAGCTGAATGAAGACTAGCTGAATTTTTCCTTCACTGATCATTAGTTTGTCAGAGTAAAAGAAATACTAAATTATAAAATAGATTCAGCCCAGAGGCTGCCAGCTTCCTTTAGCTTTATTTTGTTTATTTTTCATTTGTCTGCAGCCACTTCCTGGCTTTAGAAAATAGTGTTGTCTGTGACTTGTAAATAAAATTAGGCGAAACAATAAAAACTATTGATGGCTATAATAATTTTATGGCAGGTAATTAGAAAGTCATAAACAGAATATTACAACTTTAGGATGTGTACGGACATGACTTTCACAGGAAAAAAGACTACCCAGAATTCTGGAGCAGCAAGCTGCAAAGAGCAGTTAAGTGGAAAATGGATCTGTTTGCATATAGATGCCCGAGAACCAAATATAATTTTCTATTAGACCTTTTTAAAATCCCATCCTTTATGCCTGTTTGCTAGCAGAGAGGACTCTTTAAATCACTAGCAAATTGGCTAAGTGACAAACTTGATCAAAGCCTCATTATGCATGAAAATTTCATTTTGCTGGCTCTGGCATTATGAGGGGGAAGGTTTTGTGGCTCTCTGTGTTTCCTTTGTGCTTCTCATGCAGTATAAAAAAAATTGCAGATTTCTAAAATCCCCACAGCGGGCATAGGGGAAAAGAGAGGATGCCAGCCCCTCACGCGTTGTCATCCAGGAGGACAGTGACCCCGCCTCTGACTCCAGTGCCGTCCCCATTGCTGGGCCTGCAGAAGGGTGAGAGTCAGGCCTGGGGTGGAGGGCTTCAAGGGTGGGAAAGAGGTGTTCTCGCTGCACTGACAGGTCATTTTCTTCAGAGCTGATGCTGGCTGGTCCACATGACCACCACCCCTAGGCTTCTCTAGCCTTCATTGAAGCCACAGACAGTCACAGTTTAACAACCCCAAAAAGACAACATACACCTTAAGATGCAGGCCCAGTTCCCCCAGGGAGAAGGAAGGCAACACATTGATGCCACCGCCTTGCCTCTGTCAATGCAAAGTGCACAACACTTTGGGCAATGATGCCTGTAGGAAAGAGCCACCTTCCCCAGCAAGTCCACAGAGGCTTGAGGAGACGCCTCCATCTCCTCCATGATCTATGGCCAATCAGAAAATCTGGCCCAGGGCCTAAAAACACTTTTAAACTTGTGTCTCCTTATCTCTCCTGAAGAACTAGAGTACTCTTTCCTGCCTCCCAAGAATTATACAAAAATAAATCTCCTTGGATCTGCAGAATGCTTTTCTGACACTAATTGTGTTATAAGAAAGAAACAGATTTATTTTTAATGGAACAGGACACTCATTTCTAAAGAGCAAGTTTGAAGGTCTATTACTAAAATGAAAAAAGTATTCAAATTTAATAAGAGGAGCAACGTGACCTCTGCATACTTCCCATTGCTTTAGCAAGGCCAAATCCTTTTAACTTTACCTCAGCTTGTGCTAATCTCCATGAGGGCTCCACGCACAGGAGCCTTTGCCAGCACTGAAGCTTATGAAGATGACACTAGTTAGGCTGCCTAGAATCAGCCAGATGTTGCTGCAAAACAGCTGGAAATTACTATTCTTCTCCCTCCATATTCATGCCCCCTCATCATGATACTGTCTGAAGTCTTCTGTCTCATCCTTCTGTTCCCTTCCCTCAGTCCCCAAACCACTCATTTGTTGGGACAGATGCAAGGATTGCTGGGGGCATTTGCTCCCTTAGGACATAGACAGCTTGCTCCATCAGGATTTTCATTGCCTTTCTGCCCTGGCTAGATAAAAAGGATGGTTGTCACCTTTCATTCCTGTGTGCCAGCTGGCATCTACAGAGTATGCCAGGGTATTTCAAGGAGGTGAAGGGGTGTCAAGCACCTGAATCTCACTGTTTTTGCACCAAGTGATACACATCCTCTGCTCTGTGACACACCCTCTGCTCTGTGTCACTGCAGTGTGAATTCTTGAACCTGCAATCTGCTTGATTTCTGCCAGTGGTAATGCCAGAGAAAAAGAAAAATTACAGCTGGCTCATCAAGAAAGCAACTGTGGCATGAGGCATGTTCATTTTCAGATTGGTGCATTGTGCCAGAACACCCCATCTCCTCCAGTTTTCAGCTCCATGGGAAACAGGTAGATCAAATATCCAACAGAGGCAAATTAATTGGCTAAGGTTGTAACTTTACACACACATTTGGTGGAGAAATACAATAGCTAGATTTCTAAGATTTCAGCCTGACCATTGCAGTGATGATACTCAAAAGAGAAAAGAGAAAGGAAGAAAGGTGTTGCTAGCCACAGCTTTATCTAATACGATCTCTGGTTATTGCTGAGGAAAAAGAAACCTGCTTTGCTTTAGGAAGTGAAGCAGACCCTTTCTGTAGCACCACCAAGTGGTTGAGCATCTCTGGAAAAACCTGTCTGCAAAACAAACATCAGCAGTGCCTCACAGCAACATTTTCTAACTACTTTACAGTCTTTTAAGTGGTAAATATGATTTTTGGTCTGTAAAATGGATGTAAATTGGGATTAATGTCAGTGAAGCTGGCCAGAGTATGGGCAAAGACAGTATTAGATGTGTTGCACTCAAAGCTGTCAGGAGAAGACTGACAAAACCTTAATGCTTATCTGGTTTTGGTGTGGGTCAGCAGATTTCTTGAGCTGTGAACCAGGACATGGATGTATTGGGAGTGCTAGAGGCACAAAGTGAGAGACAGGTGTCTGTTTGACACATTTTTTCGCTGCTAAGTGGTATCAAGAATCAGTGGTAGGCGAGATCTTGAGATGCTTTTTTCAGCAGAATTTACTTTTCTTCTCCCGGAAAAGAAATATTTGTGTAAATTTATAAATCAGATTTGAACAGCTATGAAAGGGTGACAGAAATTAAGACAGGGGCTGGTTCCTGGCACCATTAAAGGCCCCTGGTGAAAAATTGCCATGTGCCAGTGATACATGACCAGTGAAACTCTTTCATATGACATGTTATAAGCTGTTGCTGCTCTACCTTCAGGGTTGCTATTCAAGGAGGGTTCCTTTACCTTGAGTCTTGCTGTGATGGAGAGGAGCCTGTAACATCTTGGTTGCTCAAGCTCACCCCCACTACAAAGAGACTTCCAGGGAAAGGGATTGCCTGGGATGTCCTTTGTAAAGCCTGAGTCTCAATGTGATCCTTAGGAGCACAGAAGCATCCAGCTTAGGAGCCCAAGCCACTGGCATTGTCCTGTTCACAGCTTCTTTGAACCCACAAATCTGACTCATGGAAACACTTAAAGTAGTGCTCCTGGGATGGACCATCAGTTTAAATCTATGTAAAATGAATTGAAACCAACAGGTTTCAATGCAGGAGCAAAACCCTTTCATCTGTGGTAATTAGCCCTTAGAAAAGCATGCAGGCAGCTATCATGTCCTCCTTTAATTGCTGCATTCATCAGTTGTAGGTATCTTAGGTCTCAGGCAGTGACCCCTACTTGTTTTCTGGCCAAAGAGCTGGACACTGAAGCTTGTGTTCATCACTGACCTTTTGCAGTGCCACAGCAGCATTAGCTCTCTTTTTCCTCCAGGAACAGCAGGGACCAAAGGCATCTCTGCCCTTCAGGGGAGGTGCTCAAGTGAAAAGAGCCCCAGGAGGAATAAAGGGCCACCTTCTTCTGTACCAGCTAATGCTTCTGTAATTACAAAAGCAGGTGCTCAGCGGCCATTCTGTTTGCCTGCCTGCAAACTTGCAACACAGCCAGAGCTGCCCGAGGTGCCGCTGTTTGGAAAAGCAGCAGAAGGACTCAGCATTCCTAACGACAGAGATATGTTTTCAAAAATACATTTCTTAGCATGACAGGCAAAGATGAAAGGGACCTGATGTGAAGTCTGAGGGGAAGATTTGCAGATTCCCATTTCAAGAACAGCAGCTGCCGGTGCTGTTGGTTGTTGGACTCATCCTCCAATATGATATTGCAGACATATAATGGGAATATTCTTATTTGAAAAGAAGAGGAGCACCAACAGACCAGGACCCATCTTAAACAAGCTCGTGAAGGCTCAGGGTGCTTTTCAGAGGAGGTGATTATGCATGGCTGCCACGGCATTGGATCAGAGCACAGCTATTCAGCACTCCTGAAGGGAAGGCTAAATTGATCCTATGGGAAAGTAGATAAATTGAGTCAAAACACATGGCAGAGTCTAATTTCCAAGGGATTATTATAATCAATAGTAACTCTATGAATTTGTGCAGGTGTGTCCATGATATAACAAAAAGCAGCATATATATATATATATGCATATATATAAACAATAATATCTACATACATGTATGCATGTACACATGAAAGCTCATATTGCTCATGTTGCTTGAACAGCTGTGGTAGGGATCTTGTCAACGTTACCTATCAATATTAAAAGTCCTTTTATGTTCATGTTAACAAGGAGTTGAAATACTGTTCATCTATAGCTTTAAAAATGTAATCACAGTGGAACACAGCACTACATTTGAGCTGAAGTCAAGCTGACTGTTTTAGTACAAAGCTGGGCACCCCATTGTAGCTCTGGCCATCTGCATGCACGCTACACTTAAAATGGAAAAAGGCCTCTGGGGAAAATGAACCAAATTCACCATGTGTACAAGCAGCCGTGGCTCCTTTGAGGTCTGTGGAATGCATTTGTTTACACCAGTAATGGATTTAATCCAGAGACCATTGTTCTTTATGAGACCTCACTTTTCTTTTTGTTTGTGCCGGTGTAATTCCACTTTGGTAGGAATAATACTAATTTATATAAGAGGCAAAAATTTTTATTTTTGCTTTTCAGCATAGACGCCGGATGACAACTTTCATGGCCTGTTTCCTTTCCTACTTTACTGTAGTTTTTCTGCAGGTGCTGTTCCTCTGATTTTTTACATTTACTTCAGATTTCCATACTCTCAAAGAGAAGGCAACCAGGCATTCAGTGCCCACATCCACTACCTGCTCCTCAGAGTGGATGTTTTTCCCCAGTGCATATCCCATTCCTGATGCCAAGGATTGCCACGTTGCTTTCACCAGCATTTCCCTCCTGCCACTGTCACAGCTGCCACCATTCCAGCCAGGAAGGACCGTGCCCTCCAGAAGTTCATTAATGCTACTCGTTAATTGCCCAAAGATTGGATACAGAGGGGTCCTGTTTCATGTGCATCAGGCATCCCTTATCTTCCTTGTGTGTTGGCTGGATAGCCTGATTTTCCCTGAGGAAATGGTTTGCAGTTAATAACACAGGTGATATCAATAAAACCAGGTAGAAAATAATAGAGTGGAGGTAGCAGGCAGCATTGTAGAGCATCAGAGCCAACCAAAAGGGGAGTGTAGCAGCCGGGAGTGTAGACCAGAACAAGGATAATCTCAGCTCTCCCTATGATGCAGTTATCAAAAGCACACATCTATCTCTGCACTTTTACTGTCAGGCTTTGTGTCTCTGGACTTAACTTTGCACCCAGTGCCACCAAAAGCAATTACCTTTTTCCCTAAGTTTTGCACTCCCGAAGGTCAGTGGCAAAATACATGAACAGATTTGGACTGCTGATTTCATACAGGCTACTTAAACGAGACCAAGGCAGAAAAGGCTACCTAAGCACCACACCGAGGGTGTGGTAGGAGAGGTTAAAGTACAAGCTGCCTTGCCTGAAAGCCTGTCCTCTCACCAACTGATGTAATTTCCCCTGATAGCTCGAGCATTAGCCCTCTCTTCAGTTTAAAAATGAGTCCCCGAGGAGCCTGAATTAAAGATGCCCATACAAAAGTGCAGGGCCTGACCTCTCACAGCTGCACCGGGGCTAATAGTGATTCATTGTGCTGCTCCGTGTTATAGTCCAAGGGCAGAACAAGGGGGCAGGGGAGGGCTACGGAGGCATTTCAGGCTCCTGGTTAGCTCATTCATAGACACCTGGTGTCCTGCCTCCTCCTCACGCTTCGGTGCATCCCACCTCTATTGTATAGAAAATCCACTTCTTTAGAGATCTGAGCTGCTTGGGCTGGACAAAGACCAAAATTAAATCCGCAGCTGCCCAGGAAGAGGCCTTCTCTGTCAGGGGTTATTATCGAGGATATCTGATGAGAGAGCAGAGCGGGGAACTCCCCTCACCTCTGTCAGTTCCAGTTACAGGTTTGGATGGATGCATGCGCACATATTTGTCTTCCTTCACATAAATAACATGGGCCACTCTGCAGCTGATGTGGGCTGCTGTGCCTCCACTGACCCAGTTTAGCTCCAGAGCTTTATGAGAGGCATCTGACCCACTGCACTCACCATGTTTGGCTGGACTCCATTAGCAGCCTGCAGGAAACACTCAATGTCACAGGGCAGGGAGGCCAAAATACCCTCATGGCAGCTCCTTCACCCTCAAGGAAGTTGCATCAAGGGTAAATTCGAATTGACAAAGGCCAGATCCTATTCTCAGTTACCCTAGAGAGAACTTGGAATTGCACCACTAGGGCCCAAGAAGTTATTTTGGATCTACAGGGGCACAAGCATGAGCAGAATCTGGCACTAAGTTTAAAGGAGCAAAACAAAGAGAGGTTTATGTCAAAATGGAACAGCAGCAGGTGGCACATATAGGTTATATAGTCCCAAGTTTTGAAAGGAAAAGAAACATAAAGGTAATAGAAAACCTTTGTGGCTACTAAATATATTTTATTCTTGAATCCCCTGTAGAACTGATCAGTCCCACAACTTATAAAAGTAGATACAACAGGTGTTAGTTTGAAGCCTTTTGTGCGTCATATTAAGGGCACTCATGAAAAGTTTACGGTCAGGAAACCTGGAGGAGAAAGCAGGATTATGGTGGAAAAAAATCTGCCCTGCTACAGTAGAGCACATCTGAAGCCATGCCATTGACCAGGGGAATTTTAATCTACAACTCAAAAGCTTTGCATATGTGATCACCATTCCTGCTATCTCTGTCTAAATAGCCTCATGCTAGCAACCTGACCTATTTAGTTGGCGGCTGCTCCTTCTGTTCTCTGCATCTCATCTCTTCCAAGGCAATAAGGGGATGAGAGTTGTTATCTGATTTTCTCTTGATTTCATTCTTTAATCTGATGTGTTTCCTGTGTTTTCTTTGGGCTCATCAGCTAAACTGCAGCTCTTTAAGACAGCCAAAGACAAGTTGCCACCTTGGGACTGACTGGCCGGACTGCAGCATGGGGGTGTGAACATTATGCAAAGAGCAAGATAGGGAGCCGAGAGTGGGATTTCACAGCTGCTGTGGGGAACTGGATGACTGAATCCCATTAGGGTTGCAGCAAAGTTTGGCAACCTTGCTCTTCCTGGCCTCCTTTGAAGGCGGCTCAGCACAAAGCTGAAGTTTAAATTTTGCATGAAGCAAGAAGCACTGTTACTCCCACAGGAATCAGTACTGCTCACTGCTATTGCAGTAGCTGAGCTGGAGGCTGTGGAAGGATCCCCAGGCACAACTCCCATTACCTTACATAAGAATATAAGGGAATACGAGGAAAAATAAGGAGAATTTCAAGCACTGTCAGAAGATATTATCAGTGTTGAAGATCTGTCCAGATCTGTCCAGGCAAATCAGCTAGAAAGGTAACTGCAACATATCCCTGTACTTGGGAAGACTTGTACATGTTTATACTATATTTAAAAAATACTATAAATCATAATTTATACTATATTTATAAAAAGCAATCAGTGTTCTTCAGAGATCCACAGGCAAATGCTGTGTGAATAACTCGTGATCTCTTCAGTTACCACGGAAAGCTTGGTCAGCAGAAGTTGGCTTCCCTATGCATCGCTAGGGCAGCAAATGGGAAATTCTGCCCCAGTTTGAGAATACTGTGGGATTTGGGACAGCAATAGGCAGTTAATCAACATGTTTAGCCCAAAGATGGGCACTGCCAGAGTGATGGGAAAGGGCTCTGATGTCTCAACAAACCAAGCTGCAGAATTATGGGCCTCAGCATTACATCTTATCCCAAGGGTGCCACAGTCTTCCTTTGCCATGTGCTGCTGGAGCAGTGCAGGAGGGTGATCTGCACCCTGCTGAACTCGAGTGCCCTGGGAAGGTCTCCCACACAGTTCCTTACTCACATTTAGACCCTGAACATTGCTAGAGCATCGCAACAACGTGCTGTTTTCTTCTCATTTGTAAGTATGCAAGAGTTTCTTTGATAAGTAAAAAACCTACTTTAAAATGGTTTAATTTTGACTTTGGAAAGAGTAAATTGAGTTGAACTGCCTTGAAATAGAGTGTTTGTTTTTACCAAATGCTCCTATTGAAAGGAGCAGGAGAAAGCAGGGGAGAACAGACAGACCCCGCAGATCCCTACTGAGGGTTAATATAAGGCAGAGCAGTATTAAGATTCTCCACAAGACCAGGACACATATTAAAGAAAAGAGTTGTTTTAAATGAACTTACTGGTAGAACCTGCATTAGAGATCTGCCAAAACACCCAACCTTTTTTCTTGATAACTGCAAAGGAGACTCAAAAATACAGACAGACAGAGGTTTCATTGTCAGAAATGTACCAATAAGATAAAAATGTGCAAGAAGAATTTCAGCTACACCTAAAATGTTGCTATTTTTGAAAGCAGCTTAATTGGTGGTCTTGAGCCTTTCACTGCACTTCAGATCTTTCCCCAGAGGGAATTTTCTTTAACTGCAAGGACTCACTCTGCCACACTGTACTGGAAACAATATGAGAAAAGGGTTTCTTCCAGCGGTAAAAGCATTTCAGCAAGCACATTGATGAGGAATGTCTGGGGTTTAAATACAGGGAAACCCATAGCTGACAGCTGGGAACAGAGGGAGATGTAACAAGGCAACTAAAAAAAAAAAAAAAAAAAAAAAAGAGTTAATTACAAACATGTGTAAAACATAAGGCAAGAAAAAGAAAACAGGGAAAGAATGGCAAGGATCCTATGGCAAAGTGACCGCTGGTGAGCTGTCATGCCCAAAGCCACAGGATGAGGCCCGCAGCATTTATTGCTCACTGGAAGTAATTTTTCAACTTAAGGAGCAATACTTCTCCAACATAAATGAAAAATTCCAGTCAGCAGAGGGTAACTGAAGCCCTCTTAAAACAAAAGTATCATTGAAGAGAGAGTAATAAATCACCCAGTGACTAGATTTTTTCATTTGTAGTGAAGAACTCCTCTCTCAAACCAGGTCTCTGTGTCAAGCCCATCCCTGTGGTATTAACAGAGCACTTCAGGATGTGTTTATCTCTACTAAAAGTACAAACTTTAGAGGGACCTAAGCGCTTTGAATTGGGTGTCAGCACTTTGGCTAGGAGTTTTGACTTGCTGCTAGCCTGAGTCTCCAGCCCTTTGTCCATACAAACCCATAGTAAAACCCTGCTTCTGCTTTCTGGATGCAGACTGGAAGAGAGGGAAGGAAAGAAGATCCTCTCGGTTCCTCTGCCCAAATACGTAGTTAACCCCATTCCCAAGCATAGGCTTTTGCCCAAATGCTTGAGGTATAGAGGAAGTTTGGGCTCACACTCAAGACACAATAGAGCTGCACCCTCCAAAACTCTCTTCCTTTTTGCAGGCAACAGTAATGAAGTTGGCAGGATTCATGTGGTGAGGTACATTGGCTTGTTGCATTCTTGATTCCTTTTTGCAGGAATCAAGTGCAGATCTCTAGACTCAGCCACCATCCCAAGACCAATTTACCTCTAGATTTTCTCCAGGAAATAGTGAAATCAGGGCTGCCTCTAAATAGTTCAGGCAAAAATGACAAGCACTGAACTTCACTTGCTATAGTACATCTTTTCACAGTTCTCTTTTGCCAACACAAGAAAGCGCATCTAGTCCTGAACGTGGATTGTGCAATGAAGACTGTAAGCACTTGGATTTATTTCAGTGCTCTTCAGGAGGAGGAGAACTTTTTGTTACGGTGACATGAGATAAGTTGAAAGGAACAATAAACAGCACTCCAAAAATTCTTTTTAATACATGTGTTTCTTTTTATAGTTCAAATACTTTCACAAAGAGGGATTTAGCTCTGTGCAACCATTTGAAACAGAAGCTCTGTTACTGAATTAATTTTACAGATAAAGTAGTAAATTATACCGGTTCTAATGACTGTGAAATAGTAAACCTGAGGAAACTGGAGAGCTCTGTGAAGGCAAGAGAAAGCAAATCAGGATCTGAACAAAGGACAAAGTAGTTGAACTTAGATTAAGCATTTACGCTAACTGTTTGAGATTTGGGGCAGACCTTCACATGTACAAGCACTGCATCACTGAGCCACAATATGCAGAGAGTCAGCACGAGTTCTGCAAGGGGCAGGTCCCTAAGATGTCATATGAGACACACAGTTCTCTGCCAAAAGTATTTGCAGGGTGTCCACTACAACAGCAAGATTAGATGTGAGTAGAGACCCCCCAGACCAGATGAACAAATGAATGAAACCTTATGCAACCCCTCACCCTACCCTTGGTAGTTCCTGTAGACTTTGGCGAAAGTACACGACTTCTAGAGTTCAAACATATGACTTCTGTCTTGCATTATCGAGCTGCCAGCACTTCTGGAGCACTTGGGTACAATGCTTGAAGTCCTTGATCTTATTCCTTGACCTGAACCAAAAATTATTTTTAGGGGTTGTATTTAACAAATCATACCACTATCTATTGCCAACTGCATTATAAGTATTCCCTGTCCATACTGAAAGAATGGAGAGAAGAAATACAAGATCCTTTGCCTCGGGAAGATTTATAAACCAATAAAGCTCCCAAAGCACTGGAAAATGTATCATGGGGCTGGAGGCTGGAAAGCAGTATCAATCTATTGTAGTTGATACTTGGAAATTTTGCTTTGTAACTGAATTCTTTACCTTCCCCTATCCCTGTCCCATACACAACCACTCCAATGACTAAGGAAATCAACAGAGAAGGATCGATGTCCATGGACCTTGGACCTTTTTGCATGAAAGATGCGATTCCACAGAAGGCAGCGAGGGGAGGATGCAGAAACACCTAAAGTTAACATTAAAATGTTACAGCTGCTCTGATTGCCACCAGCCACCTTGGACTGGTGGATCTCTCTGCTGTGCCTTACTGCTTTTGCACACCTTGTCTTTGTCCCTCTTCTTTCTTTGATTGATCAGCACCTTTGGGCAGGGAGTCTCATATCTGACTATATAGTGGACAGAGGGAGCTGTGACACAAAGGACAGCTGTAGCCTGCACCCTCACTTCCTACAGCTCCACAGCTGAATTTTCCCCTGTGTCGTTACCGGTTAACTCAAATGTGCACGTGTGATAACACACTCTGAATGGTCTACAATGTCTCATGGCCTGACTTAATCAAAAGAGGTTCCAAAGGAGGCCATGAGGAGTCATCCCACTGTCTCTACAGCTGCTGCAGCTTTAAAACCCCAGTGACTTAGAGAGAAGGTACAGAGCTGTTCCCAGTAGTGTCCCCAACCTGCAGTCTCGGGGAGGCTCTGACATTCTTCTGGAATGCTGTAATGCAGTTTGATCACCAAACACATTCAACTACAGAGGTACTTTTCATGGCTCTAAGAGATTATTATCACCTCAGTTAATTATCTGTAAGGATTTAGACGCTGGCAAACCTTAATTATCCTTCCATCAATCTCATGCTCACAAAAGCTTAGTAGGGCTATTTTTAGCAGTACAAATATTTCCTTCCTGAATGGAAAAGCTGCTCTTTTTCTTGCATATCTTATTTTTAAATGTTAAACACATTAGGCAAAACCAAGAGGGTTTTTTTTCCTCTCTTAGAAACCATCCTAAGAATGTGTAATGCTTAATGGATGTGCTAAAAACAACACCATCTTCAGACCTGAATGTATGATGCTAGAAATCTGGTATGGGGATGAGGCAAAAATGATCAGAATGGGGTGCTTGAAGACCACATTTAATCCTACAAAATATGCGACTGGGAGAGTGGTTTGGTGCCCAGAGCATTCCAGTGGACAGGTGCCTAAATAAGCACCTGTTAGGATAGGGTTTGAACCTCTGGGCACTGGCATTATATGCTTGATGCAGGAATAACGACAGCTTCATTCATTCAGAGCACTACATTCATCATCCTTTTTGTTTCTAGCTCTGAAGATTGTGATGGGATCTCTGAAGGCATCAGCTGAGCATATACCAAGTAGCTATTCTGCCTGAAACTCCAGGTAGCTGGAAAGAGCATTATCAAGGAGGCCGTCCCTCAGTGAAGTGTTTACTCTAAAGCTTAATGATGAGCACTGGACTGTCTGAAGTGCTAGTCTTTTGAACAGAAATAGCCAGTAAATGTGCCCTGAGGCCCAGCCTGCTTCCCCAACACCGTAAACCACATTTGTTTAAAACATAAACCATGTAAGCCAGTGCTATCTTGTCCGATAATATTCTTACGCTGCTCTGTCCAGACCCTGAGAAGGGAACTCGAAAAATGAAAGGCTTGCTCAGTATGGGAAGATCTGTTAGCTAGTAGGTATTCTGGTAACCAGCTCTGATGCACTCACAGGGAAGAAGATGATTTTTTGAGCCTGAGGTACTGGAAATCATTGCTGGGTATGTTACACATTTTTCTCTGTGCCTTTGGGTGAAGTGCTTTGGCCTTAATTTTGTACCAGGAAAGAAAAGAGGAGTGTAGCTACTGACTTCAGTGGGATGTGGATCAGGACCCTTGTCGCTCTGTAATTTTTGTTTCCTATCTGTGTGGAAATTTTCTTTTAAAACCTCGCTGTTTCAATTTACAGACTTTGAGCACTCCACAGAGGTTGTCCAAGGGAAGCTTCCCAGGCTGCATAGATTGGAGGTATCCTGCTGCCCTTCCCAGGTCTCTGGCTCACAAGCACACCACCTTGCAGGTTGGATCTCACTCCCTTGCAGGAGCATTTTGAGATTCCAGGGCAGGGAAGGAGTCGTCAGGAAGGTTTTTTGGCCTGAATGACAACAAAGTGTGAACTACGCAAACACACTCTGCGAACTGCAATATTTTGGTTTTATGCCACTAACAAGGATGTCAATTCTCTCTGTTTAGATCATATCTCTTGCAGTGCTCTCTCTAAACAAGTGGCTCTGCGGTGGCTCTCATCTCATCTGGTTTTGCTTGTGACTTCAAATTATTACTGTAAATCAATTATAATTTAAGCATAATATCCTACATCTCCATGCTATGTATATCCTGATGTGAAATTTGGTGACAAGGGAGAAAGGAGGGGAATATAAAACATCATCAGAACTTTGTTTGAAAGTCAGAGCAATAAAAAATACCCTGAAAGTTTTAAGGTAACCCTGATTCTTTCTCCACTTGTTATGTTTTCCATCCTTATTCATAACTCTAGGATTCCTTCCCAACCCCAACCTAAGCAATATTGACAGGAAAGGATTATCCACTGGAATTTGACATATTTACATCTAGACAGTGCCAAAGAAAAGTCTTTCTGAGTGGAACAAAGCCGGCCTTATTTGAACTAGCTTCTTCCTCTAGAATCGTAGATGGACATCAGGGTGAGGCACAGGAGTTAATTGTGCGATAGGTATTTCCTCAAAACTATTTTTTTCTAAATAGGATATGCAGTAAAATGAGAAATTGCTTCTTTTGCTTTTATTCCTCTCACAGTCAAACTGGAATCACTTGAGAAAAGGTTTGTCCCCTTGATGCTAAGCACAGCATGGAGATTGCATCATGTTGGAAAATATTTTGAGATGTATTATTTGCATATCTGTGGCAGCCACGGGAACACCTGCTCCATAAGCTCCAATATAAAAAAAGAAAAGCAGAGTTCAGAGGTCTCTTTGTCTGAGGTCTAGCAAGCTGCAACTGTGATGCTGTATTAACTCTGAATAGCTGTGGGGTTTAGTATTTGCATTATAAATGCAGGAATGATCGAGCTCTGCTCACATAAAGAGATTTCCAAGTTCTTTCACTTTCAGAGTGCATGAGCAAGCACTGATTCCAGAGAAGCTACATTATAGTGCAATAGATTGTGTACTAGACACTCTGGAGAGGTTTTGCTATGTGAGCAAGCAGAAAATACACTTCTTGCTTTGGTGTCCAAGGCAGAATTGCCCTTTGAGCATCCCCAGTCAGTGTTAGACCAAATGGGTTCTTGGGCAAAGGAACGCCTCTATTTGCTGTTCGACCGCCTCATGCTGGGATTTACAAATAATTGTGCACAAAGTCCTGAGTGTAAATATTCTGACTCTGATCTCTGGCACCGGTGCATTTCTGCTCTTGGCTGGCAGACGGTGGCAATGACTGAAATGCACACAGGAAGTCCAGGGCAGCAGCAATGTGCAAGCACTCAGAGGACCACCAGGGTTTATTATCTCACGGTGCTAAGTATCACATGCAAGCTGATATTAAACCCAAAACAGCCACAGCGTACCTTCACCTAAACATTTATAAACCAAGCAGATGATGACACAACAAATGGGCCAGGGACCACTTATCAGCAAAATGGCAAAAAAGTGGCAGTTGCTTCTAGAATCAGCCCAGCAGAGGATCAGGGATTTTTTGGGGGGGATGGGTAATAGAGCAGGAGAGCATCAAACAGGGCACACGGGCGGCTGCCGCGGACGGACCTGGGGAGGGAAGTGGGGGGCAGATGGCGCCTGGCCTTTTCCAGCTGAAGGCGCCAGGCTGGGCTTCTTCCCGGCCCCTGCCCGGAGAAGGAATTCCAGAGGCTCGGGCGGGCGGGGGGCGA
>VXAY01005783.1:1504453-1615380 GCA_013399855.1 Oxyruncus cristatus | reverse complement strand
CGGAGGGGCCACTGCTCCACCCCGCAGTGACAGACCCTCTCCCGACCGCGACACCCGGCCCGGGGCTCTGGGAGCGGGGTGCGCCCGGGCCTCCACCCTCCCAGCCTCCGGCCCCCGCGTGTCCCCAGCCCAGCGTGGTCCCGGTGCCAGTTTTTAGCCCTGCGCGTAGTTTTGGTGGCAGAGTGCGGCGGCGTTGCGCCGACGCAACTTGTGCACTGCTGGGTTATGATTTTGGCTGGAATGACTGCAGCAGCTCCGGAGTGGCTGAGAGCAAGGCATGGAGAAAAAGTTCTCCATCCGCAACCCTTCCATCCCCCATCCCGTTTCTAGTGGCTGTAGAGCAGAGACTTGGCATCGGGCTGGTCCCTGGGGCTCCCAGCAGCTGCCCTGGCTGGCAGGAGCGCTCCTGGCCCGACACCAGCGCCCATCGCTCACGGACGGCTTTGTCCGAAAGGGAGAAGAGGCTCAGCACCGCGAATGCCCGCGGAGCCTTTCCGCTCCGAGCGTGCTCCTTTTCCTCCCCACGCCAGCAGGAGCCCGCCTGCCTTCATCTTCCCGACGGAGCAAGTCCCGGCATAGGATAGGATAAGGAAGGCAGCAGGCCTTCCCCCTGCGCCGCTGGCTCCAGCTGGAGCTGCCCCGTGTGCGCAGTACGGGCCTCCGCTTGTTTTCTTCGTGCTCTCCGTTTTTCTCCTGCGAATAAGGGGGCAGAGGGAGGTGAAAGCTGAGTGATTCGCACGTGCCGGCAGGAAAAGGAGAGTAGAGAAGGAGAGAGCAAGGCAGAGCAGAGGGATAAGGTGTTGGTGCAGGAAACGGTTTATTATGCGTTATATTAATCAGCAGTCAATTCAAGGGGTGATGCATCTAATCGTGTTGCTGAGGATCTTTATGCGAGGGAACTGGATGGGCTTGAACCTGCAATTTTAGGGCACGGGTTACACAGAGTTGGGTATGGGTATTCTACATGGTGGAAAGGGGAGGAGAGCATGCACTACATCTCATTCAGGTGAAAGGGAGATATCATATAAGAATTACTTTAAAACTTCTTTTGAAAATCCCACAGATTTTCCAGCATCACAAAGAGCTGCTTTTGAGAAACTGAGTAGTTGTGTCTTAAATTGTTATCATAGACTGGCTTGATTGTGGCAACCTGAAAAATACAACATTCTGCTGTCTGCCTGCTGCTTGGACCAGACTATAAGACAGGTGTTAGCACAGAAAACTGTTTCAAAAATACATCTTGAATTCATCAGTGCTATCCTTTAGCCCAAACTGGCTAATGTAGTGACTATCATCTGAGAGATATCTAACTGCTCTGCCAGGTCACTGATGAGTTTTAGGGTGTTCTGGGTCTAGGCTCTTAATCACTGATGCTTTACAGGGGAAGAATTTTTTGTAACCTTTTATGTAAAGTTGTCCACACATGCACAGTACAAGGCCAAGGTGTGTCACCTCATCTGATTATTGTAACTGTGTTACAATTCTGTGAGTCTTAATTTTTACAAGAAAGGACTGGGACATATTTTCTTTTAACCTTAATAGATAAATTGCAGGCAACAGCAATACAGATTTTTTAATATACTAGCTGATGGAATAGATTGCACTTGTATTTGCTTGGCCTTCTTCAGTTCTTGAGTCCCTGCGGTGATGTCTAATTCACTATTCCCTCTGAAACTAGAAGCCAGATTTATCCTCTTGTTCAGAAACTCTGTTTCATAAAGTGCCTGAAAATTCAAAGGAAGATGCATGTTAGAAGTTGTTATTTTAGAGTTAATAGAGGATGACTTGCAATTAGGTGGAGTCTGCATGTTGCTGGAAGCTTCTGAGAGGCACATGGATCCAGGAGTCTGGACCTAAGACAGTGCTATAATGGCATCCAATGTAACAGAGTTTGTACTGGAGAATCCTAAAATTCTAAATCCTAACAGCCTAAAAACATGCTAAAAATCTTCTCCACTGCTTGGTCCCTGCACTTCCCCATGTTTCAAACAGAAAATAGAGCAGAATAGAATAGAATAGTTTGGGTTGGAAGGGATATACAATAATCACATAGTCAAACTTCCTGACCAAGGAGACTCCTCAATTTCTAGCATCCCCTTCCTCCTATCCGGCAGAGTCTCAAGGACTTTTGAAAACTGCCTTTCATATCATTACAGGACAATCATTCCACAAAGTACGCTGATACCGTATTGCCCCTTTCTTTCACAATTATTGAGACCAGAGAGGCTTCTACAGCAGACTTCTGTTACTGCCTCTGCCTCGCATTCTCTCAGGGGCTTCATGACTAGGATCATGCAAATCAATTTAGACCTGGGCTAAATGCAAACAAGTCCTAGACAACCAGTAGTAATGGTGGTAGTTTCAAAAGGATTTGTTGGGTTTTTTTAAGAATAATGCAATGAAAAGTTTTTGGCAATTGGTTTCTACCTCAGACATGTTACATCTCTTCTACATTTTAATCTTTCTATCTAAAGCTACCTTTTAAAAAGTCGTTATTCGTGTTTGTATCTGTTAATATTTGCCCATATTAAAGATCTGTGTGAGACAAAAGCAAATTCTGTTCAAGACACTGAGTCAATGAATGAAAATAATGCTTTAAGGCTCTACTGGGCCTTCTGGGCAAAGAGCTTAGAAATGTAGCTTCAGTGTCTCTAAGTCATAAAAATCTCAGTAGCAACAAGCTCTTTCCAATCCTACACCTAGGCTGCTGAATTGCTAGTGCATTTCAATTCATTTCCTTCTCATGCTTTTAACACTGAAATGTTTGGCCAAGAGGCATTCCACGACTGGAAGTTCATGACATTAATATGTAAGCCGTAACTCCTCAGAAGATAAAAACTTGAGGCACTAAGGTATCCATTTCTCTATTTGATTACAGCAAGAAATTAAATCAGGTTTTGTCTTGGAAGACCTTTTCTTGGTCTTTTCTTTAATTGCAATACATTCTTTATATTTAGAGATACATATATAAAACTTTAGGCTGAGTATTATTTAGAAACAGGGAATCTTAAAGACAGCCCCTGATGGCAGCCCAGCCATGGAAATACATTCTATTCAATACTTCTGCCAAGGCTTAGGGTGAACTGAACTGTTTGGTCTATACATGGTGTTCTAGTCAATAACTACTAGAATGAGTGATAAGAGCAGAATTTATAGTGAATTGTCTCAGGTATTTTGTCAGCATGATTCTGTCAAATGCAGAGACCTGAGACCAAAAGTCCGTAGCTGCAGATGATGTTGGAGTGACTGCAGGTTATGGGCACTACAACAGAACTGGGTTAACTGATTGCCCCGACCCTTACAAGTAACAGAGTTTGCATGGGGTCAGGAGTTGTCTTGAATACATCCCAGAGGTGGCTGGAGCTGGTAAGAGGGGGCTTGCACTAAAAGAGATGAAGACCCCTCAGAATAGTCTTGTCTTGCTCAATAGCTTGAGAGCAGAAATCTTCAGCACCAAACCACTCTGGGAGGGCTACAATAGCAGAGTTTCCACTGTGAAGATCTAGCCACAGCCTTAGTTGTTTCACACATTATGAGAAGGGGGATATCGGATTTCTATTTAGGAAGGGCCTAGAAAGGCCAGGATTTGTAGCCATATCCTAAGACCCAGGATTTTAGCTCTGAAGCCGTTTATTTCAGAGTTTACTCTAAGAACTGAGCCATATGGACTGCATCAGAGACAATAATCAAGAGGATGACCAATGTTAAGTATCAAGGGATGTAAATCTCTTTCAGGTAGTAAGGCAGTGTAGGTGACTCATACCATTTCTCCTTCCACTTGGTAGTGACAAGGAAGATGTTACTGATGTACTACCCAAGGCTTTTTCTCAACATGGAATCAATACAAACTATTTCTGACCAAGAATACCATTCTACAAAGAGCTTCTCACTGTATTTGACACAGTGGGTAAAACCCTTTATTTCCTGTGTACAGAAAGACCAACCACTAGTGCAGAGGGGAGTGCATCAGGAATTTGCTGAGGTGGTAGAGTTGCTAGACACTGCAGATTGGTGTGGTTGGGGAATTTACTGATGTACCTTTTTCTCTCAAAAGTGCCAATATTCTGTTTTGCCTCTGTGTGAATTTGAAACTAAATACATCAGTGGGGAGAAGCAGCAATCCTGTTTGCCTCTCACAACAGTTATTTCTCCTTGGGATACAGGAAACTCCACAGAAGAACAAGCTGATAAAGCATCCTTACACCTGCCTTGTAGTCTTTTTGTCTTGTCCTTGAGCCTATTATCAAATCTGGGCCTGATGATCTCAGCCAACCCAGAGTCTTAACATCCATCTGTTATCGCTAAAGCCAGTCTGCCTGGCCCAGTTATTAGGATTAGGGCAAAATATCTTGTGACTTCAAGTTATGTTCTCAACTTAGTTGTCATGGGCCCTGGCATAAACAACAACATGCCTTGCCCTTGCCCTTTCCTCCCACTCTAGCCACCAGTTAGCCACATACTGGGACATTTCTGACCTGCAGGGCCAAATGCAGCTGCACATCTTACCCACTCAGTAGCTGCATTGCTGTTTGCTGGACAAAGTGGTGCATTAATTGTAGGCTTTACTGTCTTTGCCAGTTTTACTAGTCAAAATTCCAAATTTGTACCTTTGTTGTGGTTTGACTCCATCCGGCAACAAAGCACCACACAGCTGCTCACTCTTACCCCCCAGTCCCCAGAAAGGTGAAAGTGAGGAAGCTTGTGGGTTGAGATAAAAGCGGTTTAATAATGGAAATAAATTAAAATACTAATAAATTGTAATTAAGAGGAAAATAACAGAGAGAAATAAAACCCAAGAAAGGCAAGTGGTGCAAATGAAAACAATTTCTCGCCACCAACTGACCAGTGGCTAGCCAGTCCCTAAGCTGTGCCCCTCTGCCAACCTTCCCCCTGGTTTTATTGCTGACCATGACACCATATGGTATGGAATATCCCTTGGGTCAGTTGGGGTCAGATGTCCTGGCTTTTTTCCCTCCCAACTTCTTGTAACCCCCAGCCTCCTCTCTGGTGGGGTGTGGGGAGAGGCAGAAAAGGCCTTGACACTGTGGAAGCACTGCTCAGCGGTAACTAAAACATACCTGTGTTATCAACACTGTTTTCAGCACAAATCCAAAACACAGCTCCATACCAGCTACTGTGAGGAAAATTAACTACCCCAGCTAAATCCCACACATACGTGCATGTGCTATATAAGACACAAGGACATTAATCTTAATTGAGCACAAAAAATTTTAAGGCTGTACAATTATTTTCCTGGCTGACATCATGGACACTGAGACAATGGGAAATGAGTGTCATTTCTCTGTGGAGAAAATCTCTACAGTAGATAATCTACTTCAAGATCCATATACTGGCCTATAGCTTCAGTGCCTCTGGATCAGGAAGGAGTTGAAACCAAAAAGGAGGTTAAGTGCTGAGTACTTCAGTGTCTAACTTATTCTTGGCCTTTGGACTGGAATCTCAAAGCATGTCCTTGGTGCCTCAGTGATGCATGCAGATGTACCTCTGATAGATAGATAGATAGATAGATAGATAGATAGATAGATAGATAGATAGATAGATAGATAGATAGATAGATAGATAGATAGATAGATAGATAGATAGATAGATAGATAGATAGATAGAACAAGCTATGCACTTAAGAGTGGGCTCCAAAACAGCTGATGTGCTGAGGGAGAAGAGCACTGCTACAGTTGAAAAAAAAAAAAGTTGTTTTAAAGCCATCTCTTTCTGTAATCCCATCTCTTATTCCATGATTTAGGTGATACCCGTGATATACTTTAAAGGGGTATATATACTTTATACCTTTAAAGGCCAAGGTATCCCTTTCCCTTGCTGTGCAAGCTAGGCCACTGAGTAGCACAGGTTTCCACCACTGCCAGTCCACACAGATTGCACACAAAATGGACCCTGAGTCACTGTCCCTGGTGTTTCTGCAAGTACTTTTGGTGAAGTTTTAATTTATAAATTATAAATTAAGTTAATAATAAAGCTGTGTCAGCAGCCTTTACAGCAAGGACTTCTTTTTCCCACATTTCAGATTGCATTTAAGCAAAAATGGATGCAAAAATAATAATAATATTCCTGGAAGTGGTAAGTCTTGTACAAGGAAGCCGATCTGTGTACCATCACAAGTCTTCTCCAAAGCCTTTTTGATCTTCTTTCAGACTGTCGTTGCCATGTGACATGCACAAAGTGGGGCAAAGTGGGGCAAACACAGTTATTTAAAACATCGTCTTCTTTACAGAAGCTATCGGATTAGGCTGTTGGAGTTAATCCTGTTTAATGTCTCTGGAGGCCCAGCTCAGAGCAGCAGGGCTGACAGGTGCTCTGCATCGCTGGGAGCAAGCGCTCCCACGCCAGCAGGGCACTTGGCACTTGCATAGCCAAAATCCATTCCTTGCTTTCAGCCCTTGCTTTTATACCCGAGGTTAATGGGATCTACAGGGGGCTTTGGTCTACAATAGGTGAATACAACACCTATTCTGTATAGGTCACCATGCATTCTAAAGGTTATTTGCAGGAAGGGGAGCTCTGTCTTCACGATGAGCAAGGCTCGAGTTAGTGAGCTCTTGCCTCAGAGATGAGTTCCAGTGTTTTGCCCTCCATGCTTCCTGGTGGGTGAGGCAGTGGTGGCACGTAGCTCCTGTGACAGGAAGAGATGATGACCGTGACAGGTACTGCCGGCCCGGTGGGTGCGTGAAGCTGCCCAGTGCATGAGGTCAGTGTAGCAGTGAGCAAAGCATTTATAATGACAGTGCTGCACTGCCCCATGCTGCGTTCCTCAGCGGGCGCTCAGCAGGCCTCCAAGACCGCAGCCATGAGCCAGGTGGGTGAGTAAACTCGTCCCGAGTGGTTCCTCTGATACACTGGGGGCCAAGATGGCGGAGGGGGACACCTCACAATCGAGAGACTAAGGAAACCAGGGCAGAAAGGCATATTTAACGCTTCCTCAGCAGTGCAGTGAGCAGAAATAGGCAAACCTGCCCTGAGGCTGCCCCTTTCCCAGCCCAGACGCTTCGCCCCGCACGCCCCGGCTCTGCGGGGCCGCCTGTCCCCGTCCCCGAGGCGGCGCGGGGGGCGGGGCTGGCGCGGGGAAGGGGCGGGGGCCGCCCGGGCCGACGGGGCCCTTCCGTAAACACCACCCAGCCCTTCCCCCGCCTCCCCCCTTGCGCCGGCACGACCCATTGCCAGAGCGGGGGAGGCCGCGGGAGCCTCTGCCCGTGTTGCCTCATGTTTCTCCATGCTAAGTGCCCGATCCTGGGTAAAATGAAGAGACGTGGGCAGTTCCTGCCGGGATAGGCGGAGGTTGACCCACGTCCCTCGGGCTAGCTCGCTGCTGGCAGGCAGGAAGAGGTGGCGCGCCTCCCCCCGCGCCGCTGGCAGAGATGGGCGTGCCCTAGGAAGACACTAATAGTCCCGGCTGGGTCTTTAAATCCGGGGGGGCTGTTCGGGGCCCTGGCGAGCGCCGCGCAGGACGGCCAGGAGGGACCGCGGGGAGTGACCGACCGCGGTGAGCGGGGCGGGCAGGGCGGCGGCGGCCGTGCCACGCGGCGGGGTGTCCCGGCACGCACGGGCGCTGAGCCGCGGGGTGAGCCCGGGTCAGGGTTGGCTCGGGGGCTGCAGCCCACCTGTGCGGTGCGGGTGACTGGGGGGCGGCGGGCTGGCCCCTCGCTCTGCTGCCCCTGTAGGGCACCCGCTGCAGCAGGTGGGTCCCGCGGTCCCTGCGCTGGGTCGGTAGTGCTCCTTTTGTCCCGTGTCTCATGGGCTTTCGCCCTCTTCTAGTGCCCGCCGGGACGGGGCGCAGCCGCGGTGTTCCCCCGGTGCAGCCCTGATCCAGGGAGCAAGGGCACCCCGGCATCTGCCCGGGACACGGGACGCTGAGTGGCGGGCGGCCGGCCGGGCTCGCCTTCTCTGGGGCTGACAGGGAGCTCTCGCTCTCCGCTTCTCCCTCCGCCTCCTTCCCCCGGGCCTGCCCTTGGAAACGCTGTTTGTTTTGGTCGGCGAGTGCCAAACTCCTGCCTCTGGTAACTGTTAAAAACATGGGGCCGGGGGAGGAGACAGGCAGTGAAACAGATGGAGGAAGAGGAGGAGCCGCCGGCTCCCCTCGGTACCGCTCCCCCCCGGCCCGCGCAGGGAGCGGAGCGGACGGGGCCCGCGGGCAGGACTCGGGGACGCGAACTCATCCAGGTCTTACCGATAGATATTCAAGCTTTCGCGAGGAGAAGTCGCTGTTCAAAGGGGAGAGCTGCGGAACTACAAAGCTAAAGGGGAGAAATGCTGATTGTAAGCTGTGGAAAAACAAACAAGTAACTTAACAAAGGCTCCTTTCTGCTCCTGTGCCGCGAGTGCTGGCAAAGGTGGAGTCAGTGAAAGGGAAACTCGAGCCCAGATGAGATTCGGTCGGTGCCAACTTGAAGACAGTAAGAATGTGAGCCCAGTAGAATAAACAAAGTTAAGACCTTTATAGTGGTAAAACTGGACTGAGCACTCTTAAGTCCCTGTGTCCATGCACACTTTCTTTGAACAAAGCAGTGCTGTGGAAACCCTTTTCTTGAAGATGGCATCTGAAGGAAAAACCCGAACTGTTCCAAACAGTCTTTTTTGTTTCCCCCTAGGTACTTCATAAAGTATCTTCTAATGCAAACCTTCAGGAATAAAAAGTGTGTGTCCTCTAAAACTAATCTGATTTTGCAGTCTTGATTAGTTCTGAGTGATCAGTTGGGTGAAGTGGTGACCACGTAAGACCAGGATGCCTTCAGTGTCTGCAATTTTGTATTCATTGTATGTTTAGTAAAAAGAGTAATGCTGTCTAAACAGCAGCAGAAACATGAGATTTTAGTTCTTCCTTGTTAACTAGAATCTTGGTGTTGGTACATTTAGAAGATATTTTTAGCTTGGTCTCACTTTTAGAATTTATCATTAAAAAACCTACAAGATAGTAATGAAGCCCCCTATGAAGATACTCAACCTAATAAGAATGTAAACATCAGTAGCTTTTAATGCAAAAGAGTAAAGCAGTTTGAAAACACAGGCTGACCCTTTAATAGAATAGGTAGAATATTAAGCTTTGTATTAAAACAACAGCCTAATATGTAATACCTAATGAACAACTCAAAAAAAAAATATTGTCTGTTCAAGATGCTGAGTTTCAAAGAGATATTAAAAGGCTAAAGAGCTTTCTGAAGTATTTTACATGGCCATTATACTATTTTAAACTTAAAATTACTTATGGACTTGGCCATTAGTAATTAGTGAGAAGCTCAGTTCCGTCTACAAAAGTGTAACGAAAATCAGCTCTTCCAGTATATGCTATAAAGAAAGGACTGAGTGACTCAGTTGTCTATTGTTGTAGCTAATTAGAAATGCCTTGTTTGGTTTGTACTTGCCTTTGATATGCTCAGTGGCTCTGCTTTTGCCTAAGTGTTTTAGCTGTTGGGCAGATATAGAAAACCTGCAGGTGGCACATCCAGATTCTGCTTGTATGTTCATGTATGTTTAGTTTGGTGTGTTTATCTTTTAAGCTTAGAATTTAGCAATAATGTTCTGAATTTGCAGAACACACCCATTCTTCCTTCCTATTGTGTTTGAGGCATCCTCCTAGGAAATGTATTTACTGTGGCAAAAGATGGCAAAACTTTTTGTGTGTCATCCCCTATTGCAGTGTTGAAACATCTTACTTATATTAATCCTTCTGAATCATTCTACTGACAGCTCTACTATCTGCATATGTGTGTGTATTGTAGGAGCAGATATGGTCCTGGTACATCAAGATGTATCTTGGGCCTCTTTGAAATGCAAGTATTTATTGCCAAAAAATCCTTTGCTAGGACTAGTGTGTAAGGACTTTATATATATATAGGCTTCTAATTTCTACCTTAATCATTTGCTCTTCTTGGGAATCAAGATTTGAGTGGAAAATGGCAATGCTGACTTGCCTTCATGGCTGGTTTGGTACTTCTCTTAGGAGTACCTTGCAAATTTGAATATTTGTTAGCATTATCATACTTCCAGTTTTTAGGAAGTTCTTGGAATGATGATGTATAAGTTGTGTGAGAATTCGGGGGTTTTAACGGTCATTTAACTTCTTCCATGTACTTAACACTGGGACTGAAGCAGTAGACTCATCCTGAAGTTCTCATACTAGGCGAGTGATTTACAAGACTCTTTGTGCCAGTTCACTGCTACCAACGTTAATCAAGTCTTTCGATGGACCACATGCAACATTAACCTTTTGGAGGTTAGTTATTTATGTGCAAATAAAGGGGTGTTGTACATGACTGAAGCATGGAAATACTGTGTTCTTATACTGATCCAGAAAAAAAATAGTGGGAGGGTAGAGTGAACTTTGCAGGCTCTGTAGGGTTACCGAGCGGTTCCATATCGAGTACCTGGAGTATGTTTGATAGGTGGGTTACTTGTCACAACTGGTTTTTGGTCAGTGCTGACTTTGAGATCTGTAACACACATTTTAACTGAAGAAATAGTTTCTCTTCTGTAGCATTAACTAGTGACTCACTTCTAGTTATACCATAATCCAATTCACAAGCCAAAATATCTCAGCCTCTTGGGTTTTTTAGGTTCCCACGCAACTTTGTCTTGTTTGGTCAATCCTGTTTTAAATATATACTTGTTTTCAGTTGCTTGTTAGAAATTATAAAATTGCTGTTATAATAAGGGTTATGATGGTAAGGATCACAGGTAATTCTGCAAGTCTTGACTGCATGACCTCTGTGTCCTAGTCTGTCCTTTGTATCCTACTGGCTTCTCCAGTAGGGTAATAAACTATTGGCTGTATTCTTGCTAACAGGATCAATTCTTTTCACAAAGAAACAGCAAGAAGTATGACATAAATAAGGGGCTCAAGTGCATCCTCTTTCCTCTTGGGAGAGGAGGAAGAGTAAACATGCATTTAAGAATTGTTAATCATCTCAATTAACAGGGGAGTGCTCATTAGTGTAATAGCTTGTTAAGTTACAAAGGCCTGTTCAGGATGAGCTGGTACCCAAAAAATCAAATGCTCTAAGCTGTAAGTAGGTGCCAGCATAAAGAAATCATCATTCTTACTCCCTTTTGTCTATCCCGGGATGCCAAATAGGTTGACTTACGTAAGTACATACAAAGATCATCCTTTTATTGCCAAAAGTGGCTTTTTCCAAGTTCAGCAGATGCAGAGTGCAGTATTCCCTGCTACTGAGGTTGATGCAGTTTAATCATAAAAGAAATTATATTAGTTCAATTTGCTGATGGAAACCATTGTTGGCTATGTCTCTTCATAAAGTCTACTACAGAATGCTTCATGGCCATAATTAGAGGTGGACAGCTACTTTTGGTATCTGGGCCAAATTCCTTTGGTAGTAATTACATCTGACTTCCAGCTTCTCATTTTAATATTGTAATGAACATATTTTTCACTTCCTGTCATACAGGTGTTAATCATCTGTATGACACTGTGCAGCTGTCCAAATTTTCTGCCATTGCAGATTAGATGCCTGGAAGGCAGTTTCTTTACACAGACAGAAGCACTATGAAGCGTTGCACTTCAGTAGTGGTTGTCTATGCTAAATATAATGTTAGAGGCTCAGAGTTGCCATTTGACTGAAAACAGAAAACTTATCCACCCTCATCCCTAGGAGGAGTTTTTTGGGTCTATGCCATTGTTGATCTGATTCTGAGCACAGACCCACCTAAAGCAGCAGGCCAGACCTTCAGCTACACCCTGTCAGAAATGTAGTATTCTGAATTACTTGTGAATTCTCCCCCTGCAACCTCTGTGTTTGCTTCACAAATGTTACGCTTGATGCTGTTTGTGGAAGGAAGCTCATTGCTAAACATCACTCGGTGAAGTCACATGGGGGCTGGTAACATTATGAGATGCCTTTATGGACACTGACAACTTACAAAATTCTTGCAACAAGCAGCTTCAGGGTTACTGTAGGTAGTCTTTAATTTTTTTTAATATAACCAATTTACAGAGTATCTCTAACATAATTACCAAGGTATGAAAGAGCTGAAGGTACAAAATTTTCTTACAGAACAGGTTCAGTTTGCTGATAGCTGTATGATTATGTATGTCAAGCCAGATCCTTTCTGTACCAGCTGTTTAAGAAAGGCAACTATTTGTTCTCCATTCACAATATAGTGATGACCATCTGACTGTTTTGAAAAATGAACAAAAAATTAAGTGCTGGTTTTCTGGGAACTGTATTTGTTTCTCCAGGTCTCATTTACTGTTGCAGCTAAAGGGAATCAGAATGCCTCTCAATGATGACCAGAACAGTGATTCAGACTCTTCACGCCTCTCGGAAAGCACAGCAGCTTCTAGCGACTCTGAATATTCAAGGCAGAGCTTTAACAGTGATTCTTCAAGCAAACCCAGTTCTCCAGCGTGTAAGCCTGTTTCAACCCTAGCTGCATTGTTCATAGACCAATAAGGCTAACTTATCTTGTTTCTCTTTGCTGTCATGGGTAGAACCTGGGATTCTGAATCTGTTTAAGAGTATTAAGAGAAAGGCACGGCTTTCTCTCTGCTGTGAAGCAGTGCATCTCCTTGTGTGTGGAACACCACCAGCAGCTGTATCCATGGGGGTCTCCCTGTGCACTCCTACCCTTCAGAAAGTGTAAGAAAAGTGTGCCACCATGAATATCCTATTTTTGAGCTAATCTTGACGTTGGTAGCAGCCTCCCACTCAAACAGATACCGCTTTGTGCAAAGGGTGGGTTTCCTCTGTTTGATCCCTGTGCTTAAAAATTAATTCTGTAACTTACAGATTTGTAATACTATATCAAGTTACATGAATTAATCTCTAATTCACATTTTTCTTTCACAAATATTAGAATCAAATGGAAAACACACATTTGCACAAAGAAGATAATTTGAGTAATGATAAATAAAACCTTGGTTAAGATGTGGTTTGTGTTTGTGTCTGTAAGCATTCTCAGACCGTGCATACTTTTTACATCTTTGTAAGTGAAGTCTTACATTAAAACAAGGCTTGTTAGTGGAGCTGCAGTTGGCAGCTGGCTCTTTGTTACCAGTCTTCCAAATACTAAAATTAAATGGTAGAATTTTGGGGTTTGGAAACTTTGGGGATTTGCCCT
Source organism: Oxyruncus cristatus (assembly GCA_013399855.1). Taxonomy (NCBI): domain Eukaryota; kingdom Metazoa; phylum Chordata; class Aves; order Passeriformes; family Cotingidae; genus Oxyruncus; species Oxyruncus cristatus. Next base: position 1,602,279 of record VXAY01005783.1, on the reverse strand, counting down.
TGCTTTCCAATGTAGAGTTTCTGTTTTGTTGTTAGTGCTTATTTGTGAAAAAAAATGAGTGAAACTTAGGTTCCACAGCAGGTGAAAGATCTGCTGATCGTAAGTGAGGGGTTCTCAAGTCGGTAACTCCAGAACCTTCTCAAGAGGCAATAAACCCACAATATAGGCAGTATGTTCTCTGAATTATAAGGGACATCTGATATCTGTTATCGACCATACCTTTGATCTGGTAGATTTTTCACAACAGTTAATAGGAAATTTGTGGAATGCAATCCCCCTGTTTTAAAGGGGAAATAAAGATATCTTAGTTCAAATGTGTAAATATGAAATTGCTTCACAAAATGTTTTGAGGTTTTTGTGGTGTTACCCCTACACACACCCCTGATAAGCTGGGAGTTTCCTGAGTTAGTGTTTTAAGAAGATATAAAGACCTAGTAATCTTAGGTTGTTTCTTCTAGAGTACTAGGTTCCAGTTAGCAAGCAGTAAAATTTCTGTGTTTCAGTATTTTTCAATTGCACTTAGCAACTACAGATACTTGGCTTGAATTGATTTTGTTTGTTCCAGCAGCAAGCCCTCCCAAGGTTATTACATTTGATGAACTGATGGCAGCTACAAGAAATTTGTCAAACTGGACTCTAGCTCATGAAATTGCTGTAAATGCAAATTTTTGCATAAAACATGAAGACTTCCCACAAAACAGGTAGGAACCTAAATTTTGCAAAAAGCAGCACTGGTGTTGGGAAAAGAAGTGAAGGGAGCGTGTTTTGGGTGCTGTGATCCACAGCCTAAGGAAGATGTGGTTGCAGGGCATAATATCTGGTGAGGTGTGTTTCCCAACAAGTGATTAGGCTCATCTAGAACAGTTTCCAAGGATGAAAGCTAATTTGGAGTCTTTTCTGTATCTGATTGCCTCACTCCACAGCTTTGCAGGCACGGTGAAACAAATTGTACACAAGGCATTTTGGGATCATTTGGAATCGGAACTGAACGAAGATCCTCCAGAATATGAACATGCCATCAAGCTCTTTGAGGAAATTAAGGAGGTAATCCTTCTTCTTCATATTGTTTTGTCAGCTTAGGTCTGAGGTCTCTTAGTTCACTGAAGGGTCTGCTTAACTTAGTCAAGCCAACACCTTCAAGTTCTTCCTGTTAAGATAAAGCCATGGTTTGCATTTGATAGTGTATTTATGTGAACCAGGAATATGGCCACAAACACATATTCTCTGTGGCATATTCTCTTAGCTTTCTCTGCATGATGAGAAGTTGAAAGAGATCTCTTCTCACAAAGCTTCGCATCTCTGCTAGCCTATTTCCAGAAACATACTGTGAGCTTAGGGCATGAACAGAAGTATAAACATGACTGCACCTGCCTACTCAGACTTCACTGTTTGATTATCACACAGGTGAGCATACAAACCTTCAATCCTGGCACAATGCTAAGCCTTCCAGAATTTTAGGTTAGTAAATGTTTGTTTTACAGGGTAGCCTCCCAGCTTTTGAAGGAGTCTAGTTGTGCACTTTCTTTATGTTTTACTGACTTTGAGCATTTTTTGAGAACTGTACTGTGATCCTTTTAACAGTCCTTTTCCCTGTGCTACCTTAGATAATGTTAAATCTTAAAATGTCTGGTTATAGTCTACATATACTTGACACTAGTATTAAAATCTCTCTTAAGTGTGTTTACTAAGTGATTTGGTTTTTATTGATAAGCTTTTCCTTTTCCCCCCCCTAATTTAGATTCTTCTTTCCTTCCTGACTCCTGGAGCAAATAGGATTCACAATCAAATTTGTGAAGTTCTAGATACGGATCTTATAAGACAGCAGGCAGAACATAATGCTGTCGATATCCCTGGGCTAGCTAACTATATCATCAACACTATGGGAAAGCTGTGTGCTCCAATAAGAGACAACGATATAAAACAGTTAAAGGCAACTGACAATATCGTGGAATTACTGAGGTTGGTATTGGGGTGAGGTATGAGGGTTTTTAGAGGAGAAACCTCTTCCCTGAAAGAGTTCTGGGCAGTGGAAGTGGGGGGGTAAAGCCTTAACAAGTCTTAAATTGTCTCAGTTTACGTAACACCTGTTCTGACACCCTGGCCAGATTTGTGTATCTTACTTTGTAAAGAAATGGGTAGGGCACCTCTATGTAATTAGGCGGCTCTGAATATCTAAGCCAACAACTCTTGCAATAATCTGTGTTTCAGAAACTGGTTTTTTTCTGTTTTGTTCATCCTTACAAAATGTAAGCAGCACATTTATACTGTTCCTTCTTGAAGTGGTTGTTGCATTCTTTCTCTGCCAGGCCAAACTTCAGATTAAAAGCTCTTTAGTTAAGACCTTATTACTTGAATTTGAGTAAAATGTTTCCATAAAAGGGCTTAAACTACTTTATTGCTCCTTAGGTAGACAGAAATATTAAGAGTAAATGGTAGTTGTTCTTCTGTGGATGTATAAGGACCAAGGCAACTGGTTCAGAAGGATTGTTTCTCTTGGTGCAGTCGGGGTGACTAAAAGGTTAAAATCTCTTCATTTATACTGAAATTGATGTAATTCTTGAAAACCTTTCTCTTACCATTATGGGGTTGAAGCATTTTGTGATGCTACATTTTTCTGTTCTCTTTAACTTAGACCAAGCCCTATATACACTACTCCTTCATGTATTCCAGATGATAGGCAGCATATCTGTTACTCTGAAATACCAGTGAAGGAGTTTACTTCTCTCAGAAGTTTAATTAAAGTGCCAATGTACACATACTTCACATGTGCTGGTTAAAATCAAGATACTAAATTAAACTGAGATTTTAAATTCCTCCTTTCAGACAAATATTCCATGTTTTGGACCTGATGAAAGTGGATATGGCAAACTACACAATTAAAAGCCTTAGGCCATACCTCTGGCATAATTTGGTGGACTACGAAAGAACAAAATTCCAGGAAATTCTTGAAGAAACACCAAGTATGTATCATGCTATATTTAATTTAAACTTTTCTCTAAAAAGAGGACCATATAAAGACATGCTGTGAAAATCTGTAAGTTGCAGTTAACTTAGAGGAAAACTTCAATTTCTTGTCTCTAACTAATGCAAAAATTTTTTGACGAGCAAGCTACCAGGGCGTGATTGCTTAACTTGTTATAAAGTTTATTTATCTGTAGTCTGGGGCACTTTCAGACAAACTTACATTTGCCAAACTGGTTGGTATCTGAAAAACAAACAAACAGTGACTCTTGCTGTCTGGATGCAGAAGCCCTACATGAGGATGAGACTTTTCTCGATTTCATGTGCAGAAATTCTGTTGTTATTCTGAAGTAAACATGTAAAGCCAGTTAGTGTGTCTGAAAATTGGAAGGGGTAAGATCAAGTATTTTAGTAAACAAAAGGCTGGCTCTGAACTAAACTTCTTGGATGATGCAAAGTCAACTTGATCCACTATTGCAAATACGGTTAAATAGTGTTCAGAAATAAATCTTCCAAGAAGAATAAGTAAGCTTGCTAAAATCTGGAGCAGGGGCTTTCAAAATGCACTGAGCCACTGATAGGGCCTGCAATGTTTGTATATGCAACCTGAGGAAAAACTCTATTAATAGCAAATTAAATGCTTTTAAGAGTTCTATCTCCCTTCACCTCTACTTTTCTGTCCTATGCCCCAGCTGATAAAACTCTGAAAAACAGTGCTTTGGGAACTCAAACATTGATACTTTTTCTACCTAAAAATCTTGTTTGAAATCTAGTAATTTGTTGCTGGGTTTCTACAAACTAGCTAGAGTATTCAGGTAACCAGTGGAAGATGATCAGTGGGGAAAAAAAGTGAGGGAGGGAATTGATTCACTATATTTGAGTCTTCAGAAGTTTAATTCTTTTAGGTGTACAACTCTTTTTTTCTAAAGGTAGTGCTTTTTTTGATGGAGGCATGCAGTAAATCTGTGCTATTTGCAATGCTCAGGTGCCCTGAATCTCACAACAGAATGGATAAAGGAATCGATAGAAGATGAATTGTCATCTATTTCTGATGAGTCTTCATCATGCCCTGGTGCTGATAGTAGTTCAAAACCAATTATTAGTCCTACACTGGTGCTAAACAATGGCTACTTGAAACTGTTACAATGGGATTATTGCAAAACAATTCCAGAGGTAAGTGTGTTTTGGTGTCTACAGATTTCCAGCTATATGAAATAACTGGTGTAAATAATAATTCTGCTATTGAATGACAAGAAGTGAATGTTCTCTTGAACTCCTTAAATTTCTGCACCGTAAATTTGAAATTTGGAGATGATATGCTAGTCCAGTTTCTGAAATTTGAGACGGGCAAGTTAACTAGAAAAGAACAAGGTAAAGGTTGTTTTCCCTCTCTCCAATCATAGCTCACCAGCTCCACCCTAAGAGCAGTCTTGGCTGTGGTCAAAAGCTGGGCCTTATGCTCATAGTACTTGGCTTTCTGTATCTTAAAAGAACTGACTGTAGCATACTGTTAACCTAACAGCAGCAGGAATTGGTGGGATCACTCTTTGGAACAGAATAAGTAAAAAATTGAAGCCCTCTAAAGCAGACATTTATCCTTTCTCAGTGCCTGTAAACTATTGTTTCAAGAACCAGTGTTCATTTTTTCCTTCCAGCTTCTGATTACTGACCTCTGCAACTGTCCGTGAAGCCAGCGTGAAGTTTGCCATCAGTCAGGGCTAAAATTAGCCTTTGTAGGAAGGGCCTTAGCTACACTTAGGATGGCCTGGCAGAGAATTTACTAAATACATGGGCATGCTCTTGATGCTCTCAAGGAGTAAGAAGGGAAGCCACCTTGTTCTTACCTTTCTGTGAACAGTTTTGAATAAGAGGTCCACACAGGTGTCCTCTGGTGGATCTAATTTGCCAGACTATGAAATTGCTACCAACTACAGTTGGATGTTAATGCCCTTGTGCTGCTCAGTGGAGGGATTTGGTTAGGATTAACTCCTCTTAACCTAAAAAAAGTCACTTCAGCCACATCTTGCTATGGGAGTTACTTATGCTCTTGGTACGATCAACTGGCTTTTTGCCTGTAGCAGGTTATGTATCACTTGCAGAACCTGCTCTGGTGATTGTCAAGCCCAGGTGTTCATCATTGTTTGTCAGTTACAAATCCTGGCACTTTTCAAAGGACAGCCAAATCCAGAAGGCTGTTCTGTCTGTAACCTTGGTCACTGCAATGTCCTCTGGATCCTCTGAGCGTTCCACATCATGGGCTGAATTGCTGGTTGCAGAATTGCTTACCGGCAGTCATGAGGAATGAGATGCAATGGCCTCAGTTTCCTCTGCACTGAAGGCATTACTTTTCTTCCCACCACAGGCTTACTTCTGGTACTTGAATATAATGCCACTTCCTACTATACTACATGTTTGGGGTGTCTCATCTGCTGTCTCGTCTGGCTTTGCATATCTGTGATTAAAAATAGTAATGCTTCATGACCACATCCTAGATCTGTCTTTTCATGTCTGTCTCCCTCATTATTCCTAAATGAGTATTATTGTTTCAATTCTAGACTCTAATAACAGATGAAGTTCGTCTTCAGGAGTTGAGAGAAAAGCTCAATCAGTTAAAAATCATAGCTTGTGTTTCTCTCATAACAAAGAATATGGTGGGTGCAGCAATTGTAGATGTGCCTGATTTTGCTGACGAACTGAAAAGGATCTCTGTTCCTCTTCTTGAAGGCATGAACAAGAAGTAAGGCCTTGTTTTTATCACTCTTATTTTTTAACAGGAAATAGTTGGAAACAATTCTAGTGTCATAGCTTGTTATTGATAGGAAGATACTCAATTTTAATAATCTATGTATTCCCTTTATAATGTAAGTCCACTATATGTTAGACACATGTTTTTGAAGTTGGATTTTAATGATGTTGGTGTACAGAATTTGGAGCCTAGTAATAAAGTTCATTCATACACTCCTAATACTGGAGAGATTGTGGCAATACATTCACTGAATTGTCTTGCCAATTGCTTCAAACTTGCTGTAGATAGTTCAAGTTACTAGGTTGCCTATTTCTGCTGCTGCTTGCACTACAAGCAAGTCTGATGTTATAAAATAGTTTTCCACTCTGCTTTTTTTCAAGAAAGTCTATGCACGTGGCCCAGAAAAACACCCACATACAAGGGCAAAGTGAACTGGTGCCACTGCTGCACAGTTGGTATTATTTTCCCCCACCATTTGATCACAACTGGATCCTTATTTGATGTTCCACATATAGATTTTCCTGTATCTGTAGATGTACATAAATCTGCAACAGTAAAAGATAACTCTTCAAAATTCTCTCATTGCAGAGAGCAAGTTGAAAATAAAATGGAAAGGAGACAATTGAGGTCACCTTACAAGCTATGCCACAGAAACTGCAGAAGTTAATGCTTTTCTGTTTCTTCCAGATCTTTTGATTTGAAGGAAGCTCTGAATGCTATTGGTGTCCAGATTTGCAGCAAAGTGAACAAGTCTCTAACTGAAAGAGGTCTTCCCCCTCTTAGTGAAGAAATGCAGAGTAATTTAATGGGTCAAATCGCTCATATTGTTGAGAAGAATAATCCCGTCTGTTCCTTGATTGGTTAGTAAGATACTACATAACTGTGTATTAACTTACTCCCAGCAAGCTTAATCAGCTGTCTAGCTATCTTGTAAAAGCACTTTCTTACTGCAGTAAAATACTGGCTCAACTAAGACTAAGGAAATGTTGTTCACCTATAGATGCTGTTCTTGGTGTGTTGCAGAGCATGGTTAGTCGCAGCTAGGAATAATTCTATAAGTGCCTGTATAGACAAGCCTAGACAGCCTGGTATTTTTGAGAAGAACTTAGGAAAATGAGTGCTATTCAGTATCCTTTCAGTCCATTCTGGTTTTACCTAATATGAAATAGACTCAAAGGAAAAAAACCACTAGATTTAATGTAACTTGTTGCAGTAGGTTTATGCTGTGTCCACCTTGTAGTAGCCAAATTCAGGAAGCTTTCACACCAGTGCAGTCTTGGGAAAGAGTTATTGCTTACATTGTTGGATTTTTTGCTGTGCTGATGTGCTTACAAAGCAACTATGGCTTCATCTTGGGTTTACATTTGTTCTGAGCACGTTTTATATTCCATTTCAGACAAACGAATCCAGCTCTTCCTGAGAAGCTTGCTTGCTCTTCCAAGTTTCCAGAAGTGTATGCCTACTATGCCAGGAGGCCTTTCTGTAATTCAGACAGAGATGGAGTTCGTTGGATCTCAGTATGCAAGCATTGTCAACTTCAATAAAAAAGTGTATGGACCATTCTATGCAAACATACTTAGGAAACTACTTTTTCCTGAGGCACCAATGGAGAAAGCAGAAGCAGAAACAGCTGGCAATTAAAAAAATGTACCCTTTTTTTTATTTTCCAAGGCAGTGGGGAAGTCAGATCTCTAGGAACAGCCTACACCAGTGACTGTTGATGAAAAAAATCTTGTAAAATATATACAGATATCTTCTGAGATTCACTGTAAAAAAATTAATTCAAGGTCATAGATATATTTTAATAGAAAAATTTGTTTAATGGATTGTCACTTGTAATAACCAGCAAATTATTAATTTTCATGGCAAACATTTATTAGGATTTGCAGTGGGAGAGAGCTGGCAAAGTACTTACTGTTTTGCCACCAATAAAACAATGTTATTTTTCAACTCAAATATATTTACATATAGCAATGCATATTATGAAATGACAAAACGACTGTAGATAAAATGTACTGTGCTTACATTGTATTTTTGTAGAGTGACATCAAAGACAACAATTATGTTTCTGAAAATACTTTGAAGAAGAAAGTATAGCATAACTGCTTCTACCAAACCTGGGTTCCTACTAGGCCAAGTTTGGGTACTCCTGCAGTTACTGGAACCAGAACTTTGCCTCTCTTACATTAAGGAATGCCAGTGTTATAAGCTGTTTGCAGTAGGGCAGTTACAGAAGCAGCATTCACCACTTCAAGTAGGAATCATTGAGAACTTCTCAGCTGTAATTTAGGTTAACGATAAACACCTAAGAAACATGATGTTGGGGGGAGGTGGTGGAGTAAATTTCTGTATATAATGTTTATAAGCATTTTGTTTATTCAGTGGAGATCATACAGATCTTTAATATGTGGATGTACTGATCTTTGATCTTAAAGGATGATGGGTATTAAATATTTTTAAGTTAGGTCTTTCTGACCTTTATTCCCAGAAGCACTTAAGGCTGACCTTACAATGTACCACAGAGCAATTCCCCCTTTTATGCCCTCATCCAACAGAATATTAGTCTTTCACAACAGATTCTTAGGTCTGAAAGCAAGAACCCAAATAAATAGTCATTCTTGAAAATGTGATTAGATTCACTTTCATGCTGCAGTTTTCTTCAAATTTGTTTGGAATAGGCCCCAATACTTAGTTCCTATTTAAGGCATTGGGAATCTTGCATACAGAAAATTAATAGGCTTGAAATTGAGAAATGTGGAAGTGAACTTCTCTAAGTTTACACAGGCTTTATTTTGCATATTTCAGATTACTGGGATTAGACACTGCTGGAATACATATTATAGACATGTTCATGTCTATGAAATTGAATAATTTACTTGAAAATGATATTTTAATATATTACCATATAATAGTCCTTTTAAGATATCATATATGAAAACCTCAGTGTGGTACAAGTTATAGCTTGTTTTTAATATTTTATATTACAATCTATTTTTTATGAAGAGACAAAAAAAAATAACCTGTAAAAGCTTAATGTGTCACACAAATTGTACGTGTACATTACTATGTTTATCATAGAGGTCTAAAAAAACCTGGGCATTATTAGCACTGTGGTTTTGTAGTCCATTTTTATAGGATTCTGTACCCTTTATAGTAAGGGAAATTAATTCTAGTCAGTTGTTTCTCAGTGTCCAAGGACTTTGGTCACATGTACATGATGCGGAAAACTTTCTTCAAAATGCCTTTTTAGAACACAAGTGCACTAGCAAAATTTTTCTATCCCTTGTAAAAACATTGCACAAAATAAAGATGAATACATACTTTAAAGGGAACTGTCTTCCGGAAAACCTGACAGAAAGGAACTCTTAGAATATAATAATTGTGCCACTAGTTAAGCCAGGCTTGCTCACGTGAATATGGAACTTTGATATACAGTTCACAATCACCAAGAGAAGAATGCATTTCAAAAGCAGTTAGGGGGAATTAAATCTTAGCAATTTGCTACATCTTTAGAAATACCTAAATGATTTTGAGCTTTAGTCAAAAGAGGATTTTGTAACATTTGAAGATGATTGCTAACATGGTTATGAACTTTTTATCATAATACTTCATATACATTCTATTGCACAAATTAATATCAAACTATAGATCTTTAAGGACTGTGAAAACTGTCATACTAGTTTTTACCAGTAAATACTCAAAAAGTAGGGTTCATGTGGGGGTTTTGGTGATTAAGATGACTTGCAAAGGGCATTTTATAGCATGGCCTATGTTTCAAGTGATTGTTTAATGTTTTTTGCATCTGTTTAATGTCATGTGTTGCATGCTGTTTACGCTCCTGTGGCTGAAATGCACTTGCCTCTGCTCTGAAGTTGTTCCTGTGAAACAAGATGCCATTCTGTAGCAGCTTCCTTTGTTAAAAACAAACAAACATTTGAGGCTTTGGATGCATTAAATTTTGTTTGTGATACCATCAGTGGTGAAAAGTTATTTATATAAACTTTCTTAAATGCTGTGGATTGTTTAATGCCAAAAGTAAATGACTGCACTAATAATATGTTGTGACCCTTTTTCTGTAGCTTGTTGGGAGCAGCTCAAAGGTAGAGGAGTGACTTTAGTACAGCTGCACAAATAACATTCAAAACAGGTGCTTGCTTAAATCTGACTAATTGGAAGAAGAACGTATTTGGTTTGCATGGCAGAGTTGGGGGGATTGGGCTACGGGGGTGGCTTCTATGAGAAGGTACTAGAAGCTTTCCCTGTGTCTGACGGAAGACTTGCCACATACAAAACAAGTTCTCCAGACTGACTATCCACTTTAGGCAGGAAACCAAATGGAAGTGGTCTGAAATACTGCCGCTCTATGTTCAACCTGCACCTTCCTGTGCGGGATGCGCAGAGTGCAGACCCAACTCCCTGAATGTTGCTCGCACGGAACCTCAGCCAGAGCAGATGTGTGTAAGCACTGTTTTCATGCTGTTTTTAGAGCGTACTTAGCAATTACTGTATGTGAACCGGCAAAAACTTACTGCCACGGGAACCTGCAGAAAGCACTTACGTTTCTCGTTAATCTTAAACTGGGGAAGACGAGTAGTCCCCCTATGTGGGACTTTGGTTTCTCTATAGCACTGGAGAGGAGGGGAGGAAAAGAGCTTGTAGGTGATCCAGCTACAGCATTCAACATTAGGATCAGAAAAAAGGCAATAAGAATAACAACAATAATAATAATGGTGATGATGCTAAAAGCTTATGCTCCAGCTTTACATTATAAAAATTGCAAGAAATGAGTTTGTACCTCAACTGTTCTGTGCCCCCTCCGGCCCTGCCGCCTCCTACCCCCCCGGCTACGGCGCCGGTGGGGCGGTGGCCGGCTCAAGGATTCGGGTGGGACACCCCCCGAACGCTGCCAGGCGCTAAAGCCCCGCGGGCGCAGCCCGGGCACTGGGAGGGGTGGTCTGGAGAGCCTTCACCGCCCTCAGCCGTCGCCCCGCCCGGTCTCCGCGGCGCCGGAACCTTCGGGCGCGGCGCCGCAGCGCGGGGGGACGCGCTCGGGTGCAGCGCCGCGGTCCGTGGGTGGCGGGCGGCGATGGAGGCGCTGGGTCTGGGGGCGCTCAGCCCGGAGCAGGCGGCGGCCCCGGTCAACACGGTGGAGGTCAGCGCGGGGGAGGCGCGGGAAGGGGCGGCGGGCGCTCCCGGAGCGCGGCTGGGCTGGGCCGGGGGGTGGTGGGGTGAGGGGGAAGGAGCCGCCTGCCCGCAGTGCGGGACCTGCGCTCCGCTCCTGAGGTGCCGCCCCGTCCTCAGCCTCTGCCCGGCCCGTGTCCTGCAAACACGGGCGCAGAGGTTTCAGCCCTTTAAATCCAGCTGATTGCCTCGCGTGGGCACAGGGAGGAGATGAGGGTCGAGTTTCGAGTCCCTTTGGTGCACGAGGCTCTTCCTGTAGGAAGAGCACTGCAGGCGTGGAGGCTCCGTGTCCAGGGTGCCTGGAGCTGTGTTTTGTCATGAATTCCTCTACATGCTCCTGCACCTCGAGGGACAGCGTCACACCACAGCCACGCCATGGCCATGTGCTCCTAAATGCTGAGTGTCGGAATTATCAGGTGTTGATGCTCCGTGGGCATTACGGTGTGCTCTCTGCAGGAGCTGAGTGATGCGGCCTCACTCTCTGCTGTCTGGGAGTCTCTCCTCCCAAATCCGGGATGGGCTCCCCATGCCGTGGTGAGAGAAGGTGGGCCTGATTTAAAGAGACGTTCCCTGGAATGAGTGAAGAATAGAAATAGGGGAAAGTTTGTAGGAACCTTGATACACTTTACACTCATCGGCCTTACTGAATCTTTGCCGGAGTCAAGGTCCTGGTGGGTTTTACAGAGACTTGTGTCTACAAGTGCTGCTCCCAGGACTGAGGTTCTTGCTTGTATTTTGAAAAGTAAAAGTCATATGAAGTCTTCCCTTCCTAGGAATATAGTTTACAGTGTTGACCAAAAAAAAAGGCTGGTTAATCTTAAATGAGGACATGGTAGTAAGGAATCTTCTAAGAAATATATATTCTCCCAGAAGTTGCATTTGGAAAAGGCAGTGTGCTAAGTAAATGTTACTCAGTGCATCCTGAGTAAATATTGCATAGCACATATGGCTTACTAAGATGATCCAGATCATTTTTATCTGTCTGTGTTGGCTTTAGATAGTCTTCATTTTTTTTCTAAATGGATCTGATTTGAAATGATGTTACTGACTAAAACCCAACAATAATAATAGAACAAACGAACAAAAAAGCTCAAGCATCTGAGGTGTTTGGTTACTCTTTGGAAAAATATTTCAAACTGTTTTTTGTTTTCAGGAAAAATGGAGACTTCTTCCAGCATTTCTAAAGGTTAGTGATACACACTCATTTTGTGGCACAAGTGCTTCACCTCCGTTCTAACTTTATGTTTCCCTCTTCTAGCTTTTGCTGTTTTTTCTATTTTTTTGCTATTCCCAGAATACCTGTCCTCACCTTTTGTGTGGATTTCACAATTATTATTTTTTTTTAGTTCCCTGCAGTTATGGATAAAATCGTTCCATCAATCAGTTTCCTTGTTAATTTACAGAGTATTTTGTGGGGGCATCCTCTTAGAGCTTTGCATTTTTATATGGCTGTTCTCAACGAACAGTGTTCATGTGTAATGGTTCCAGATTATTTTACTGTTTTACTGGCACTCAGAGACCCTATTCATGGCCTTTATTTAAGACTGTGGTGTCAGGTTCATGGTTGTGTTTGTCATAAGCAGTGTATAGCCACAGATGTGAATTCTACAAAGGCTTGAACGCATGCATACCTTCCCTCATGAAGTCAGAGCCTGACTGAATTCAAAAGTTAGTTGTGTCTTAACTTCAGTGCTGCTCCTGATACTAGTTGAAGGCCCAGTTCTGCATAAAATGCCGCTGAATGTAGTAACAGCACTAACAGACAGTTGGAAGAGAAGAAGGAGAAAGGCAGCAGTGAAAATTGTGCCATAAACATGGCAGGTAAAGTCTATGATGGGCATAGAGTACCTTCAGGGAGTGGCAGCCACCCTTGCACCCATCATCAGTCTTCGGAAATGTTGCCCACTTCAGCAAGGTTCTTTTCAACTTCACTTTGTTAATTCCTTTTCTTCCCAGTTTCAAATCCTGTTCTTCGGTTTTTATTGCACCCTTGAGTGTTTGATCCTGGCAGGAGCACGAAGTTCAGAAGTCAGTTTTGAACTGACTATGGATGTTTTCACTTTGATTCAGGTCTGTGAAGATGTTTCAGGGCCCTAATGAATTAGAATAATTTCTGTGTATCTCCTGGCAAGCACATGAAATTCCATCATGAGCTTGAGCCAGTGATATTGTCTGAATTGCTCAGACTGGAGTGGGGAGGGCTGCTGATTCAGAGGTGCAATTTGCTGTGTGCTTTATGCCAAGTGTATCCATCCCACATTGTTTTCAGCCAGTGAGCCCTTTTCTCTGGGGCTGCTGATGGGGGTCTGGCCTTTCTGTTGTATGTTGGTATATTCATGCCAGCAGTGATACAGTTACACAAAGCTGATGTTGTGCATTGCAGTTTCTGTAGAGGAGTTTTTCTTTCAATGAAGCCGTTGATATCACCTCATAAAAATTGGAAAGAACTACCTGATTTCTAGACACTAATGATTCTGCAATACTTTCTTGCCTATATCAGATGATGTGCAATATTTTTGTAAATCAGGGGAACTCTTATGTAGTGAGTTTTGCTCAGGAGTCACTCCTTTGTTTTAACCCATGGAGGTTTCACTGTGCAGATGGATGTGTCCTTTCTAATCTTTTCAGAATGAACCTTACCTATTATGTAAATTATGGAAATGTGGTTTTTTTCAGTATGCAGTTTTAAGTCTTGTAATGTGTTAGTTGTCGTGAGGTGTTTCAAAGCTTGAAGCCCTCACAGAGAATGTAAGCATTTGTCTCAATATCAGCTAGCAGTCTCTCCTTGCCAAGGCTGGATTTTGCACTGTAGTTAGGATAGTTACTCCTTTTATTTACACAAACACCAGTTTATTAACAAAATGAGTGCTACTCTTAGTATTCCTTCAAGCTAAAATATTACTTTTTTTTTTTATTTTGATCCCAGATCGTTTTACTTCATATAATCCCTCTTCTTTTGATTGCTCTAAGCACCTTAAACTTAACTCCTTGAAATGTGTTTTATCAACTCATTAGCTGAGGGAAGAGGGTACTGTTTATTCTGTGTGATACTACCCTGGGCATAGTCTCTCTCTTGCTGCCTACAGTTTAAATTCAGGTTTCTTAGAAGTGTCCTGCCCTCCTGTGACTGTGTCCTTGCTAACTGATTTACGTCTTTCACCCAGCAATTCTTGTTCCATCTCTCCTGTCTCATTGGCCCTCTCTCTTATTCTTCTTTATGCCACCTGCTCTTGTTAGGGTGCAGACACCTTTTTTCTCAAGCAGCACACATACTCAGTTGTACTATAAATGATCAAAATAATTTCAAAATAATGTCAAACTGATAAAATATTTTGACTTGCAATGGCTCTTGTTTATTTTTATATTGAGTGTTTACTTTGTAGAGTTACCACCTTACTTGTCTGACTCAAAGAGCAATGACAGCTCTGTTGTAAACTTGTGTAGAACCAGACTGATTGTCCAGGCGCTTCCCAAAGTTTGTCAACTGAAAGAATTTAGCACAGATCCAAAAGTACCTATAAACGCTTATATCTTAATTTCTGCATTGTATGATTAATGTTACTGAAGCTAATTTTATTTGCTGCATGCATGTATTTTTCAGGTGAAAGGTCTGGTGAAGCAGCACATAGACTCATTCAACTATTTCATCAATGTAGAGGTATGTGCTTACCAGGTGGGAAGAGAGGAGCTTGCAGTACTCAGAAAAGGCACATGGTTCTATTTTTTTTTTTTTTTCCCCATCCAGATAAAGAAAATCATGAAGGCCAATGAAAAAGTTACAAGTGATGCTGACCCAATGTGGTACCTGAAGTAAGCATGAAATGATTTCCATATCAATAGCAGCATGCACACTATCTCCTGGGTTTGTTGTTGGCTATAAAATGTTTATAGGCACTTGTGTAGGTATAAATCAGAGAGTATATTCCATGGATTATCTCATTTTTGATGCAATGAAAGATAAGAGACTTAAAGAAGAATCATATGAATCAGACTTAATAACCAGCTGTTAATAATACCTTATGTCACCATTATTCTGTAGTTTAGTAATCTCAGATGACGGATTGGAGTTTCTTTTTGTCTATTTGCAAAGGTAACTTGGGGTTTATTGCATGTGCAGGTTAAATTTTAACTAACTAGACCAGAACTCAAATACAATTAGTTACTTTGGAAAGAATCACTGCTCATTATTAATCAGCCTGTGTTCATCAAAGTAACTTCATTTTTCAGTATATGTAAAATTTTGCTCCCTTCAGGTTGCCTGAAAAACATTTGGCTCATTTTGAAACTGTTTGTATTACAGGTACCTCAATATCTATGTAGGTACTCCAGATGTGGAAGAAAGCTTCAATGTGACACGGCCTGTATCACCTCACGAGGTATTAATGTTTGAATCTTTCTCATTTGTTTGTTTGATCTTGGGAATGTCTTGGGTAGTAGCTGCATATCATTTTATTTTGAGTACATGCATGCTATGTTAGGTGATACAATGCCTGCCACTGTCACGGTAGAAAGAAGCCTCAGCAATTCAAACATCATGTAATAGAGTTTTTTAATTTTATTTTTTTAATTGAAATTTTTTCTGACAGGTGAATGTAGCTGTATTCTGTAATTCATAATAGCTGAATTTGGGTGGGTTTCCATGAAAGTAGTGGAAAGTACTTCGCTTGCTTAATCTCATGGCACTCCTTATGGCAAAGCTTAAGTCCTCACACTACAATGTTGTGTTCTTTGGTATGTTTATTAACTTCTTTTTAATATTAACCTTGCTACCGTCTACACCATAAGTCACTTCAGTCTCCCTTTCCCTTCTGGTCTTCTTTGGGAACATATATCTGATTTTTTGCTCATGTTTTTTAAGTCTGGGTTAGAAAGCAAATGTGGAAACTTTGAGCAGAAACAGATGGAAGCTGATAAAATTATAAGAAGCTGCAGAAGAACATTAGGCTTCTGGAGAGAATCTTTAATTTCTTTGCACTGCTGTAAGCATGTAGGTTAGCAAATGGACTGCGTGCTTCTGGAATAAAGATGCATGTTGGAGAACAAATGCTGCTCTGACTGAAATCAGAAAGTCTGTTGGTTTTAAACAACAGGATATAAGGTAGCTTCTGTATGTGCAAGAAAACCATAAACTAGCATAAGCTTTGGACCTTTTAGGATTGCCTTCAGTTATCTACAGCCATTCAGTTCTCTTGGGAGATTGCTCAAGTATTTCTCTCCTGCTACTGTGCTTTGAGATTTATACCACTGCAACAGAGGTAGTGACAACCTCTTTTTGGCCTCAGAATGGGAACTGAGCTTGGAACTTGCTCTCATTTATTTGCATACAGCCTGTTGTCAAACTCATAAATCAGTTCACATATCAGATGCCTTTTTCCTTGCTATATCCACTTAATACTTGAAGTTGTTTTGGGCTTTTTTTAGTGTAATCTCAACTATCATGAAATTCATCCTGTACTTTGGAGGAGTTCTGTAAAAACGAGTTGTCTAGTGGCTGCGGCAGGATCTGTCTCCAGTGACCTGACTCAGATCTCCTTTGGCTCAATGGAAAGCTTTTAGGGCCAGTAACTCAGCTATTGACAGTGCAGTCAGATGTAACTCATGACAGTTCGTGCATCTCACAAATGTGTAGCTGATGTTAAATCAGTAGATAGGAATGTGCACAAAATGCAGTGGGAAAGATTTATATGAATAAAATTGAACACAAAAAATTATTTGTGGCCAACAACTCATATCCAAGAACCCAGGTATTAAAATGCTTGCTTACTTTAAAACTAAAGTTACTTTACGTGCAGAAGAAGGCAAAATAAATGCTTTATAGATCATATTGACCTTCAGTTTAGAATAACCTACTCTTACATCTCAGATACATCCTCATTGATACCTAATGCCAGTGCATCATTTCTCTTTATTTTTAGAGTGCTGTACACACATGAAGGCCATAGTTAGTTTCTTAAATAGGATGCTGCTTAGGTCAGGTCAGAGGTGCAATTAAAAAAAAAAAAAAAAAAGGATTGGATACCTTGTGAGTGTGCCTTTACATTTCTCTTTTGAAGGCTTTTAAAATTCCTTCCCAAAGACACCTGAAATGATCAGATTTTCGTAAGGGTCTGAGTCTATACGAAGTCAGGCCTGTCTTTTACCTCGGTGTCTGTAGTAAGAAGGAAGGTGATGCAAAAATGCAAGTGGTTGAACTGTAGTTCATAGTTCATATTTTGTATCTGTGTCCTGTGTTAAAAAAACACACACACACCTAAGTAGTTCTGATGAGGCTGTCTGACTCTCCCTCTCTTGCAGTCCTTATGGGAGTTTCTTGAACTATTCATACAGATGAATTGAAAGTAATTAGAAAATGGGAATGTTCTCACTTTTAAATTTGATGAAGTTGCTGCAAGCACAGTGGGACCTAGTTTCCTGCAGGTCACAGTTTGAAAACTGCTGGTGCACATCATTATTTTATTACTAGAGAAGTGGTTTACTTCTTAATGTGGAGAGAAGGAGCATCCAGTTTGCGATGATTCTTGAGGCGTGTTTTTCCATACAATTGCATCTTCAATGCACAATCTTAGTTGCCTTTCATTACTGCATAATCAACACACTGAAGGACTGCAGAACCATAAATGTGCAAGTTTGAACACAGATAAACCTGTAATCTTTTATCTGAAAGGTATAGAATGCTCAGTGAGGTCACGAATGACCTGCTGTGAGTGCTCTGTTGTGTTCAGCAAATGCAATAAGGCTTGTCTTGCATGAAGATATACAATACCTTATGGGCTGACAACAGAGTCTTAGAGTGAGGTTGGGAAGAATAGACCAGAAAGATCAGATTAGAAATGACTGAGCCTTGAGCTATATAATGTCCTAGATATGTATATCCTGCTTTTCGTGCTCTCTGAGGAATTTGTGAACAGATTCTGCGAATCTTTATCGGAAGTGATTCTGTATTGAGCCTTGTGTAAGTCATCTTTAGAAATGGTACCATACAGTGACATTTGCTCATTCTATTAGTAAGGTCACATGGTGTCTCTCTTACTCTTCCATTCTGTCAAATTTCATGTGACAGCACAACTCTTCAGCTGTTGAGAGTTGTCATATAGACATGTCCCTGAGCTGAGCACTGCTCAGACACAGTATGGTCTTTGTGCTGATTAGACCTGTTTGTTTAATTAAGCAGTTTAGAAGTTACTCTGCAGTGCTGTCTTCTGAAGACACAGATCTACTGGCGGCTTTTGAAACATCACACTAATTGTATTTGGATTTTCTTGGGTTTTGTTTTAAACAGGAGAATCTGTCAAACATAGTTCAGGTTTGTATTTTGGTCAAGCTTTGCTTTGCTTGATTTCTTTGTGAGGACTTAGAGGACACAGGGCAAACATGGGATGTTTTAAGAGAGATTCTTCAGCTTGTAAGTCAACATAACAATATCACTGTTCTCCTTTTAGTGCCGCCTGAGAGACATGACCTATTCTGCCCCGATTACTGTGGATATTGAATATACACGAGGTAGCCAGAGGATCATACGCAATGCGTTACCCATTGGCAGGTGAGATACCATATGTTGAGCTTCTGGTATTAGTTTTCATTTGCTGCCATGCTGGGAAGAGCTTTTACTGCAAAATAAATGTAGGCTAACCTTGCTTCCTTGTTAAGGAAGTGTGAGAAGGCAGTGACCAGGCAAATCTTGATTAAACAGCTGTACAGGATGTGATTTTTAGGTTCTAAGATTTTCTTTTGCAAAAGCTTCTGATAATCTGTCTCCTTTCAAAGATGTTGTCTATAATTCTATTGATATAAGACCAAAGAGGGAAATACATGAAAGACTAATGGAGCTGTAAGTTACATTATTGTGAAATGAAATCAAGCGTGTTTGCTTTTTAGCCAAATTACTCCATCTTCCATACTTAATATGTAGAGATACATCTGTGGAAGATGGATGGTAAAATCAGTGAAGCAAGCATTAGTTCTGCTGTACAAGGTTAAGCTCTCATTTAAAATTGGCTTAGTTAAAAACTACAGTTATGTCATCAGAATAGTTTTAAGGGCATACATGGAAGAAGTCTTTTTGCTGTTAAAAACTGCTAATATCCACTTATTTCCATGGGAAATAATTTTCATCTGTCCCTAGTATTATGCTGCTTTCATTTTGCCAGGTGAGTAAATACAATACTCTTGTCTGACATACAGTTCAGACTGGGACAGGAAAGCTGTACGTTCTTTACTCTCTTATTTCTGTTGTTTGGCAGAGTCGCTGATAACCTGCTTGTTTTAGAAACAAAACAAATTAGAAAGCAAAAAAGGCAGTATCTTTGCACCTTTGTGCCTTTAAAAAAGGAAAATTTTATTTGAATGCATTCCAAATTTTCTATGTTTTTCTGCACAGAAACTCAATAACTTTATATTCCTTTTATTAGTTTTCTTCCGGATAACTTCTGACATTTAAAAAAAAATTAAAATATCCATATGAAGAGAATAAATTGCTATTCTCTCTAATGTAACAGCAAAATATTTTATTGTTTACAAGTGAAATAAGATACTTTATGACACCGTTTCCTTGGAGTTTTCAGTAATGGCATGTGAGGACTCCATTTGACCTTGTACTAACTGGTTCCTGTTTCTAGTATAAATAGCCGATGCATTGTGTGTGATAGAAGATTTTGCTTGTTATATGAAGCTTCTTATCTCTAAGAAATACTTTCTCAGTGAAATGATTGGCGCAAGTAGGTTATCTGCATAGAGCACTGTAGTGACAAGATAGCTTTTTATACTCTGCAAAAATACAGAATTTGAGTTCATCAGTTTTCTTTTAATGTGTAAGAATACGAGTATAGCAGAGAAATTAAAATAACTTAGAAGATTTGAGTACAAGAAATATAGCCTGATGTTATATTTTGTTGAAGTAAATTTGAATGAAATATCTCAGAGATTGCAAGTAGTAGAACTCATGAATAAATTTTGTCAACATATGTCTTCGAAAACACTTGGAACATAGATCTTGGAAAGGTTGTCCACCAAGGACTGAAATTCTGTAAAATGGATCAAAAGCCAACTTTTTTGTAGGAGAGACTAAAGGGCATGGAGGTCTTTTGGTAGATGTAGTGATAAACTGGTTTTATTTTTTGCAAAATACAGCTTTCTCTTTGGAAGTAAACTATGATCTCTTTCAGAAGTGTAGTGAAAATCTGAGTGGAAAGGTATGTTATGAAGCTGACTGTAAAAGTACACTTTTTAACAGTAGCTGCAAAATCATTGCTAGTTAGTTGTCAAATAAGCCAAATTGAAAGTGAACATTCCCTGATTTATCACAGGGTGGTAGGCTAATTTGAGTTGAAAAGGCCTCTAGTATAAGCTCCTGCTCAAAAAGGGGTCAGCTCTGTGATCAAACTGGGTTGCTCAGTGCTTTATCCTGTCAGGTCTTCACAACCTCCATGAATGGAGACTTCCCAACATCCCTTTGCAGCTTTTCCACTGCTTAACAGTCCTCATGGTGAAGAAGTTTTGCCTCATATCCAGTCTGTGCATCTTTGGTTTCTCTTTTTTTTTTTTAATTTCCTAAGCATTGAATTAGTTTTTAATTTCTTGGAATATTTTTCCACCACATGTTGCATCACAAAATGCTTGCTGCAGACTTCTGTGCTAAGACACCAGAGAAATCAGAGCTACTTCTGGGGAAACTTCATGCTTAGGTTATACACTAGAGGCACTATCTATCTGCAGCCAGAAGGTGTCATTCCTGGATGGGAAATGAGATATGAACTGGCTTTATCTAATTCAAGCCGGATCTGCAGGGGCATATTCTTCACTGTAGCCTATTTTTGGAGACCAGGAGTTTTTGCATGAGTTATCATTGGCCTTGGTGATTCTGCTTGTCACGGTGCCTGTAGAGGCTGCATAACCTTTAAGTAGGAAGTCTGTGGTTTCTGCTAGTAGGTGTCCAAATTTCAGGTCTCTTTTCAATTACATGTTCAATGAAGTAAGGTGGGTTTAAAGGAAAAGCCTGTTGGTTATAGCATGCGTGTGTTCTAATTACCTTAAACATGTTTTCTCCAGTTTGTTCAGCGTGGGTTTTGTTCTGAATTTGACTCTTCATGTTTTTCTATCTGAATCTAGAGTAAAATTGTAACTGTTTTTCTTGCAGAATGCCTATAATGCTGCGTAGCTCCAATTGTGTTCTTACTGGGAAAACTCCAGCAGAATTTGCCAAGCTTAATGAATGTCCTTTAGATCCAGGTACATTTTCACTCATGTTTTTGTGGGTTTTTTTGCCATCTCTGTTTTTAGTTTTAAATCATTTTCAGCAAAGGAGTACCCCTTTGGTATGTTTCCTGCCACCATGAAGTTATTGTGGAAACTTCTCAATTGTATGCTTGGAACTAAAAGAAGTCATCAGGCTTTTGAAAATAGTGAGGCGTGCTTGAAAGCATGGATAGTTTGTATTTGTAGGCAAAGTTTTCAACCACAAAAACAATATACAAAAATTTTTAATATTGTGTTTTGAATTTTGTATGTAGTATTGTATAGTGATTTGTGATACAGGAACAGAGGTGGAGTTCATTCATGAAATCTAAGTGGATCAGGGAAGAGTGGAGTATAATGGTGTCCTCCAGAGGGGAAATTCTTCATTTGCTGCCTTTTGTAAATCAAGAATAAAGTGCTACATATTTGATACGTACAGAGGAGATGAAGGGTTATAACAAGCAACTTGTTTGGTTTTTATCTGCTGCCTTTGAAGCATGCACTGGACCTGTGCCGTGCTTGCTTGTGGTGGCAAGGTACAGTGACATGTACTAGAGGAGTGTTAATAGATACAGTTTAAGAGAGAAATCTAACACGGCTCATGTGCAGATACCTTGTATTGTCTTAGATACAACAAGGGTATTAAAATACACTTTAAAAAACAATACAAAAGAAGTTTCTCCCTGGTGTGCTGAAGAGAGCAAGTCAATAATTATGGAAGACTTATTGTCCTTATTTGATGTCCTTATGATACGCTCCTCTGATAGGCAGTATTTTTACCTAATTTATCAAACTAACAATTCTGTTATGTCTTTTATCCTAAGCATTGAATTAGCAGTTTGAGGGTTTTTTTACAGCTTCACGGTGTCTGTGCCTGTGAGTTCTTTTTGTCTGAGTACTTCTCAAATAAAGTCTTAGATCTCAAATACTGTGTCCTGTTTAGTCCAGTGAAATGTATATGTAGTTATCATAAGTTCCACACCAAGTTTGTTCATTACTCTTTTAAGGGAGAATTTACTCTTCTGTTTTGCACTTTGTGTATTTACGGTTTACTTTTTAACAATTTATATTTAAAGGCATATTGAAGGAGGCAAGTAAGGCACAGTGGTACTGACATGTAAAGTCTTTCTTTTCTGTTGACTAGGTGGCTATTTCATTGTTAAAGGTGTAGAGAAAGTCATTCTTATTCAAGAACAGTTATCCAAAAACAGAATCATTGTGGAAGCTGATAGAAAGGGCACAGTTGGCGCTTCTGTTACCAGGTATGGTAAATGCCTACAGTTACATAAAGGACATAAACCCAAAGCTTTAGAAATTCATTATTGTAGTTGAAGTAGCTGGGTAAGTTTCTTCCTTGTATACTTTATCAGGAAAAAGATGTAGGTATTCAATGTCCCTCTTTTGCTACTGTCATTTTGTATGCTAAACATCAATCCCAAAATCAGTTAGTACATATTCCCACAAAAATCAGTGAGAGTTGCTCATGTGCTTCAGGATTCGTTCCGTATGAGGAAAAGCAAGTTTTAATTTTTAACATAAAGCGCACTTCCTAACTGGTGGTGTTTGGTCTCATTTTGCTGCAAGTAACATGAAGTTACTGCAGTGGAAATTGGATGTAACCTTTTATCTGCCTCTCTACATCAAATTGACATAAAAACTTTTAAAGGCAAAGACAGTGGAGAAGGAAACATATTTTTGTACTGCACAAATTACTGAAAATAGCAAGGTAGTTTAAATTTGGCCTTTCCCCGTTGATTAAGTTTTATTTATATTTTGGTTGCCTTCTGGTTGGTTTCTTTTTAAGCTGTATCTGGTATAATATGGTACTTGTCACTGTAGAGTGTGAGGGCTGTTTTTTCTTCTCCAGAGGCCTCTCACACATCTTTCATAACTACTTTACTGTTTCACCGTAAGCCTAGAAGAGGCTTAATATACAGCAGAGTACTATTACCTCATTACTGTTGTTGCAGCAGTACTTGTACCCAGTTTGACCTTGCTAATTACATCAAAATTGATGATCGAAGCATGCAAAGATGATTTTGAAAAGTGCAGACTTCTACTTGCCTAAGTCAAATATTCCAAATAGTCTCCATCACAGGTGATAATACCCTATTACCTTGAGTGTTACAGGCTGATGTCTGGCTGTTTTAATATAACTTTTAAAAGAGGAGAGAGTGGGATTAATTCAGCTGATTGTTCAAACCTGCTAAGTTTTCTATAAAAGATTTTAGGGAGTCAGTGCAAACATTCTGTTGGACATAATATTATTTTTTTTACTTCAGTTCCACTCATGAGAAGAAGAGCAGAACAAATATGGTTGTGAAACAAGGAAGATTTTATCTGAGGCACAACACTCTATCAGAAGATATTCCCATTGCTATCATATTTAAGGTAAGTAATACAGCTGTGAGTTTGGGGGGGGAAAAAAAAAAAAGAAAAGACAAAAAAAGCTGTGCTGCAGCTCAAGAAAGAAGATTGGCAGCAGCTCTCAAGTTAATATGTAGAGAAGGACTTGGCAGGGCTTAGAGATTGGAAGGTTTTTTCCCCTGGGAAGTCGTCTTTATTGTACAGCAAAAAGGAGAAAAAGTGCTGTGTTTTTCTGTGAGGAGAGCACTGCTGTGCCAAGACAAATGCCTGCCACCCCCTCACTGCCTTGTAGGGTCTCTCTGTTGCTGCAGAAGGTCAGAAGGGTTTTGGTTTGTTACAAGTTGTGTTGCAAGCTCATGTTAAGGGTCTTTGGTTTTGGTCCCAGCCTGTCCCCAGCTGTGACTTGTGTAGTGCTGAGTAGTTCAATGCCCTTTGATTCAGGTTCAGGGATATGGCATAACCATGAGCTCATTTATGCATGATTTCCAGTCATAACTGTAAACAAAACCGATAGCCTCTGGGGCAGGCCTGCAATTCTTAGACCTGTTCCTAAATCCATAAGATTACTAGAGTGGCTGCATTTCCTGAGCAGTTCACGTCGCCTGTGAATGAGCCGTGCCTCGATCCCAATACCTCAGAATCCCTGCCTTTTCAGGAACACACCAGTATCTTCAGGGCAGTGAATGCATGGACAGGCACTGTAGCTTTGAGGTGATTTCTGGTGGGACTGACAAAGGGCTGTGAGAGGCATCCTCTGCTAATTCTGGGCAAGAACTGAGGAGTTTTAGCCCTTCCAGCTGAGCTGGTGACAAGGCCATGCCTTGACCCTGATTGCCTCTGAAACTGCCAGAACTGCTTTCTTTCACTCTCTGCTTCTCCCTTTCATTTTAATTCACTCAAGGGTGCACACACTGAATGTGTGATCAGCGTGACATAACGATGACTTCTCCCGCTAGGGAGCAGGCTGGTCGTTCATCTGTCTGTGGAATCAAATGCACAGACTGCAGCCATGGAGGTGTTGGGTGGACATGTGCTGTCCAGCTGCTGGAGAAAACAGTAGGGCATGGCTCATGGGACCTGTCCTGCCAACAGCTGGAAACTCCTTCCTGTCCTGTAATGCTCCTGTCCTGTAAAGCTCCTGCTGCCTGTGGGTTTGCAGCCTGATACACTGTGTGTGCAGAAGGAAATTGGGCAGCAGCCTTAGAGGCACTGCTCGCAGGGAAGGTGGCGCAAAAACACCTCTTGATTGGATCCAGGAAGGGCCCTCTTGTTGTCTTCACTGTAGTGTTTCACAGCGCAGGTTTGAAGAGGTAGTATCGGCTCGAGAAAATGATTGCCAGGAGAGGGCAGCACGTGCTCACGGCATCCAGACAGTCGGTGCCTGCAGCGCTGGTGTGATGGCATCGGCAAGTACGGACTTGTCAGTATGACCACAGCTCTTGGGCTGGGTGAGAGTTGTAAGAATCGGTTTTCATTTAGGAAGTGATTTGGTACTAGAAAATAGTTTAATAATTGAGTTTAGACTTGAGAAATAAGTATCTGCTGTCTCTGATTAAGCAAATCTCTTCAAGTAGTTGGAGGAGGTTTTAGTGACCAGTGTTACAGAAGGTTGAGAAATTATTTATGGACAGAAGTGCCTGTAAAAGTGCCAGAATTAAGTTAAAAACTTTTGTGTTTCATGGAAGTGTTAATGTGGTCTTAATTCATTTACTTCAGTACCAAACAGCTGGATTCCACCTTCACTTACAGACTTTTATTACATTTTGTCACCCCGTGCTGGTACAGACAAATACCTGCTCATGTAGAGTGACTGCTCTGGGTTATTAAGTCTGAGGAGATGGTTGTTGGGTTATTTTTCCAAAGCAGGGTTGTTCTGACTATTTGATCACCTTCTGACAGTGCTTGCTATAATTATCTATATATGTATCTTTTATATTTTAAATAGTCTTGCGTAGTTTTTCATTTATTTATTGAATAAGAGGTTACAGTTTTTAGGAGCTCTTGGCTGTAGTGCTTTTTAATTATTTATATTGATTTAATAAAGTAGCAAATTAGCTGAATGTTCCATTCTTGACTGGCACTTGGCTGGTCATTTTCCTTACCTTTCCTTTAATGACATGAAATTCATATGTCTTCTGTCCTCTTTCTATGTATGAGTCTCCAGCTGGAAACTATAGCAGTCACCAGTCTCTGGTGCTTCTTTCTTGGGCATTGCTGTGTTGTGGTATTGCTTTGTTCTATTTAACTATGAAAAGCAAGGTTACAAACACAATAGCCCTGGAATAGAAACTGGAGAATTCCTAAATTGGGGATTCCTGTCTAACCTCAGCTCTCTGATATTGGCAGTATTATAAACAAGAGATTTGTTGGAAAAAAAAAAATAAAAAATTCCTTTCTGCTGACACCAAGCCTTGGGCATGAAGCATATGTCTTCCTTGTTTTACTAGTAGATGTTCTGCTTCTTGCCATGTAGAGATCCACATCTGCAAGGGGCACAGGTAAGCTGTGCAGACGTTCTGAAGTTTTGATTGCCTTTGACTCCTTGCCTTTTACTGTAGCTGCTGCTTGTATAATTTCTAATTAAAAATAAACTGAAAAAGCAGTGGCAAATATCTACTGCTCTGCATTTCCTCCCAGACCAGCATCCAGGCTCCGACCAAGTTCCACAGACCTCTGTGCTTTGACTAAGAAAACAAATAGTTTTTGGTAGAGGGCTGCAATGCAGTGCATGGGCCAGCTAGAGGGAACAGTTTTGTCAGGGACTACCTGAGAGTCAGTGGGAGAAAGCTGAGCAATTTTGAACTGTCTTTCTAGTCCCAATAGCTTTAATTGACCTGGTGTTCCTGCAAATTACTTGAGAGGTTGATCAGGTGCAGACAGTCATCGTAATGTTAGAGAAAAGAAAGCAAGTATTGGAGATCTATCATATAATGTGGATTTAAAGCTACTCTGCAACTGTGAAGTGGAGGTGTACTAATATATCCCGTAGAAATCTTTGTCAAAACCAAAGGCTGTGAAATACAGAGCATTACAAACACCACCTACTGACAGAGCTGAGACCTAAAATTCCTAAAGAGCTCCTTAGACTGCACTCTAAGATCACCCTCGTGTTCCAGGCATAAAGTCAGAGACACAACTGCATCTTAAGGCAAGACCTGAACATAGTGTTCCCTGTCCTTTCTTTTGGTGAGGAGGGAAGCTCAGGCACATGGGCTGTGGGGAGGGGTGGAAATAGAGTGGATCTAAAGGTCTCTTGATCTGGATAAGGTAGGGGGACTGGATCATGTAGGGTCACCCTGAGGGAGGCATCTGCCTTGCAGTTCATCCTTATCTATAACTGCAAGCCAAGAATGACCTTGTTCTGCTGCTTTGATTTTCTACCATCCAGACCTGTAAGGATCTTCAGGATTGGCACATTCAGATGTTTTACAGCCAGTTATGCCAAACACACATAAGTTGTGGTTTTTGTGAAGTTTGGCACATTGACCACAACTGAAATTTCATAGGCTACAAAAGGCACAGTATCTATTCTAAGACAGACTTGGAGTATCTGCTCTTCAGATGTGGAGTTGTTAGAGATTTGTAGCTATGCTAGCTTATGCAATCTTCCCTAACCTTTCTTCTTAAAAGTGACAGAAGCATTTGTGCAGTCCCTATATATGTAAATACAATCTTTGGTTTGAAGTAGTGATATAAATTGGACGGGTTTGTCCCCAGAGTATGTATTCATTGATGTTTGAAAGGGCTGTTAACTGCCTTGTAATGGGAAACAGACACCGCTAATTTGCTTTCTGCTTACTTTGTAACACTTCTTCATTAGTTAATATACATAGGCAACCCCAGTGCTATTTAGGGTGTCCCGAGTTGACTTGCAACCCCGGGAGACCTTTGTTTTATCTGTGCCAGTTGTGCACAGCTCATGGAGCTGTGTGAACTGTACATAGTGGCTTTTTGAATATGTGAGGCTGTGAGATACACATGCTTTACCTGGGGGGCTCAGACAGTTTTGGGTAGCAGTGAGCTTTAGGGGACATGTGGAATATTTGTGTAGTATGTAAGGGTGTTTCTGTCCTGAAAAACATCAGGATTACAGGTGAGATGGTTTTGCAGGGAGCTCCCTACATTGCAGTGAGTTAGAAGGTAAGGGCTGTTTTTCTTTTGTGTTTGTGATCTTGATTTGGTACAGTTGAGTTAGTCCTGGGAGCTGAAGTAAGTGAAGGTTGCATGCTGCACCAAAACTGGTAAGGGAAGGAAGAGAATTATAAGTAACCTAGAGGCACTTGAAAGTTGAATTTTACGACCTGAATCACTAGATGAGGTATCTTTAGTTCATGTTGGAGCTATAAGGGGCTGCTATAGGACCTGCGGCAAAAGATTTGAATAGCAGGTCGAGTTTCATCTTTACAAACCTGTGTTAGTCTTGAAGCTGCTTAGGTGCAGCTCTAGAGGAACAGCTGAATGGTGGTCTTACTGGATCTGCAGGATTATGAGTTCCCATGGCTGTAGTTTCATAGCTCGTATCTTTTGAATTATGAAAGCTCCAGACCAATTCTGTCTGTGATTTCAACCTTGAACTTCCCTGACATCTTTTTAATCCAGTCATCTGCCTGTCTCCATTCTGTAATTTAGCCTGATGGACTGCAGAACTACATTCTAGGGAAGTGCCATGGAAACGCCTAGACATCATCATTAAGACACCAGCTGGGGGAGGAAGAGCTGGGCTCACACTCTCTCAAGCACACTCTCGTGTGTACGTGTGAGTGCACACACAAATATGGATGTGCACACGTTTTGGTCAGCATGAAGCTCTTTAGTCCTAAGAAGTGATTTGCCCCATTTGGAGCACTTTCCTACTTGAACTCAGGATGATCTGAGTATTCTGAGTGCTTGCTTTGACTTGCCTGTGTTATGTCCATTGACTACTGGCCTTCAACTGTGCTCCTCATCCTTTAACTGCCACTGTTAACTTATACATTTACAATTACTCCTCCCCTCCCCTGTAAAATTATCACTTTTGTGACATTACCTTCCAATCAAAAAGAAAAGACATCTTGTCTCCTGGTTTGCTTTCATATTAATTCCCTTTGCCTCAGCTTTGCCTGTGATCAGGAATGCTTTAAGCTTAGGGCCCATTCCTACACTGCATGTCCTTGGTGTTTCTGTAACACAAGCAACAACCAAAGAATATTTTGTTGCTGACCTAATGAGGTTACAGGCTAATGCTGAAGTACCTTTTTTGTTTTGGTTTGGTTTTTTAGTTGTGGTTTGTTTTTTTTTTTTTTAAGTAGCGTAACATCAGGGCCAAATTTACTGAAAAACTAAGTGTTAACATTACAAACCTGTCTGATAGCAGCATGGGCCTGTTGCTTGCTCTGTTAGTGTTGCATGTAGGTGGATTTTTGTATGCAACTCTGCTCAGGATGGTTGAGACTATAGAGGAGAATAAATAGGTTTACTTTTAGGCTGTTGTATCAGCACATCTTCAATCATTTGCCTAAGTTTTCAGTCATTACTCATAAATTAATTTCTCCCCATTTGCATGTATCTAACAATACAACATGTATTGTTTGGTGGCAGGTCCTAGCCTTTCCCATTCAGAAATTCAGAATTCTCAAGTGAATTTACTCCTACAAAATTCAGGTAGAAAATCTGCGCTGGTGTAATGGAACATCCTGTTGTCATCCTTTTGTTGTGAGACTTTTGATCAGAGAATTCATCAACTTAGAAAAAATCAATCCTCTTTAATTTACAGTAGGTTTCTGTGTTTAGTGGTCAAAAGAGCATAGCAAAAATGAAGGTTGGCTTTTTTCTTCACTTTTTTATGACACGATCTGGTTGCCATCCCACAATTAACCTGACGGACAGAAGTAGGGTGATACCGGCTTGCAGTTGATGTCCTTTAGATAAATATATTTATGATTTATGTGCCTAGAACGGCACAAGAATTTTGTTCTTCTGTAGGCTGAGTGCAATAATTTTATGAATCCAGTTGTCATTCCTAAAGTAGTTAGCTGGTCAGCTATTAAGTCCTAGACAGATGGAAAAACTACTGTTGTGAAGCTTTCTTGCTTTTGTAGACTTTCTTACGAGTCTGGCTCTCGGGTAATGAGGGATTTTGTTAACTTCTCTGTTGAGGTTTTTTAACTACTGTGTGACCTTATTTAAAAGGGTGAGGAAGTGTAATAACACTTGAAAAACAGAGATCTCAACTGCAGTAATATCACATGGGCAAATTCTGGCTCTGAAAAGAGCCTTGAGATCAGAGGGATGACTACCCAGTGGGAACAAACTGTGATGAAACACTCTTACCTGGTGAAGTAATGGTGTCTTGATTTGGTACTCAAGTCTGTCTGAGATGGTGGAATTGTGATCTGTGCTTTGCACTAAAAGAGGAGTGTCCTCACCCTGTTATGGGTGTGTGCTACTTTTTCACTCCTTTTAATTTCTAATAAACCGCAAGGTGAAAAGACAGAGTTTGAGTTTAAAGGAACTTCAGCCAATCACTTCTTTGTTGAAGAAGAAAGAAATGAAAGAAAAAATTAAAAAAAAAGGAAGCTGGATACTTCACAATTAGAGCAACAGTTTTGCAAGGGAATGGCATTAGCTAGGTGTTAAGCAAAGTGACACTCAATGAAGGTAAAAAGCAGGGAAGGTATTTCTGCATTTTTGAGGAAAATGTGACTTTTTGGGATACTGCCAGTTTTTAATGAGAACCAGAATACTAGGATCTACATAGGCCATTATTTACAATGGTCTTTGTGGCAGGCAGTTTGGAGAATAATGTGAATGCAAACGTAACTTCCTCACAAAGTTCTGAGAAACATATTATAACTCAGCCAGCAGAGGTTTAGTGAGATTATTCCATTTCTTGGTATGGCAGAGCTCCAGGCAAATGTGTGAGGGGGGGAGCTTTAGCACCATCTGGAATCCACAAAAGCCTTCACTGCTGGCTGCCACCTTGAAACACTTACTGATAGAGAGATTTTTCTAAACCTGTTAAGAGCTTTCTTAGTTTATTAAGCTTTTTTCCGCGGTATAAAGTCTAACAAGGTGTCCAAGGATCAGTGAAATAACAGAATGACTTTCAAGTGGAATTGTGAAGTGAAGTCATCTCCTAAATGCAGAGAGCTGCGAAGGAGGTAAATTGTAAACGTTTCTCAGATATGATGTGCTACATCACAATCAGCTGAGTTTGCAAAATTGCTTGAGGTAGGAGACTGTGTGTACTCTTTTAACAAATTTCATCTTCCTTTCTTTATTGTAGATTCTGACTTGGTTTTAACTGTTACACACATTCGGTTGTTATTACCTAGTTTGTTTTTTTTCCTTAAGAAAAACCTGTAGAATTTAACTCCTATCAGTGAAGGAAAAAAAATGGCTCCCCAAAAAGTGTATGTGTTCCTGCTGCTTATCAAGATTTCCATTTAACTTTCTTCCACAGCTAGAATATGTGCTGCCAGTGCCAGATGGCACAGTTTCTTAGAGAAGAGCTAGCTCTTGCTTAGTAGTAATGCAGACAAACAATACCAAATTAGCATAAGCAAATGTCAGTGAGTTAACATAAAGCCTGTGTTATTTCTGTCTTTTCTTCTTTTCCTAGGCCATGGGTGTTGAGAGTGACCAGGAGATTGTACAAATGATTGGCACAGAGGAACATGTGATGGCTGCATTTGCTCCTAGCCTGGAAGAATGCCAAAAAGCTCAGATCTTTACACAGATGCAGGTGTGTCTTTTCACATGGCCAGAGGCCGTAAAAATTCAAAGACAGTGAGTATTGACCACTTCGCTGTGTCAGCAATGGACATACACTTTTGTTTTAAGGTTTGTTTTGGGGGGTTATTTTAAGCTGTGGCTTTTTAAGGGGTCAGGACTTGTCAAACGTGAGACTTTGCTCTCATTACCTAACTGGGGGAGAGAAAGTCGAAGTCAAGAAATGCTTTGTTTTCAGAAGCCTGGTGTTATGTTTTAATGGCATAAGCCTATATATGACAAGTAGCAATGTCCATAAAATTAGGAGGTTTTTTTGAGGACAGTGCCCATTTTTAAAAGGGAGTTGCACAACCCATTTCTCAGAAGCCCTATTAATGTGGATAAGACCATTTCATTATGAGCAGATGTTCTCCTCCAATTCTAATCTCTTGTATGAAGCCCACAATAGTAGCCACCCTCTGTCCTGCTAAAGACTTACTAGAATTGTCTTAGCTCGTGTACTTTTTTAAGTAGCCAGAACATGGACCATTTTTCTGGGAGCATTTCCGTCATGTACATACTAATCTGCTAGAAGAAACTTTTAAAGATTAATCTTACTTCTGCTCTTTCGTTGTAAACTTTGTCAAATCTTTCCCTATGTGACGTTGAGTGTTGTAAAGTGAACATCCTTCTGGTTTTCATCTTTTGGGGCTTTTGAGGGGTTAGAGGTGGCTTAAAGAGCTCCTAATTCAGAGTCAGAGGAGTAAAATGGTGATGCTGGAGGAACACAGAGGAATGTGAAGCATCCAGGAGGGTAGAAAAACAGAAATACAGAAGTTACTCTGTGCCAGAAATGTCAGATGAAGTTAACAGAGAGTTAGCTATTTGCAGAGGAAGGTAAGAGATGGAAAGGATGGTCTGTCATTTAGTGGAGAGGGTAATTCTTTTGCACGGCTTCATGGCTTCATTTGCAGGCAGAAACTTCCCGTGTGGACTTGGGTCATTTCTTGACTCTGACTATGAATTCTGCAGATCGATTGACAACTGGTAGGAGAGTAAGAATCCATTAATCATTGCCAGGTACTCCAGGAGACAGATGTGGGTGCCACACGGTAGCTTCTGTGGATATTAAACAGTGAGTGCTTCCTCGTGGTTTAATATCTGAATGAAATTTGACAAGTACACAAAAGAACTGGAGGTTAAAATTCTAATAAATTAACTGGGTATCTTTTGAATTTATAGAATTCTCTTTTCTGTATCTCTGCAATATTCTGTCTTTTAATACTGTAGTATTTATGCATTTTCACCACTTTCCATTCCAAATGTCATCAACCTATGATGAACAACAAGTTGTGTATTTAATTATAGTAAATTGTGTATATTTTCAAGAGGGTTTTTTTATTAGCATCACTTACATATGTTGCAGGTTTGCAGGTTGCTTGGAGTTTGTATCACCTGTGGCTAGTGGGATTGCACGTGTTGAGGAATACATACAGATCTCCGTGTGTGTATATTTGTATAGGTTACAATTCTGATATTAACTCAGGTTAATTCTGTTTCTTGACAGGCATTGAAGTACATTGGAAACAAAGTAAGAAGGCAAAGGATGTGGGGAGGCCCAAAGAAAACAAAGATGGAGGAAGCCCGAGAGCTGCTGGCTTCAACTATTCTGACCCATGTTCTTGTATGTAATATTCTGTGTTTTTTCTAAGCTGGGGTAAGGTTGTGTAATTATTATGTATTGAACTTGGCAGAGAAAAATGTCTTTGGTGTCTTTGTAGCTGAGATAAAGTAAATCATCCTCAAAATAAATTGGAAGACTTGGATTGAGTCAAAAGAAATCTTTATTAAATGCTGTACCATTGAACTACTTATCATACTATTCACTTTTTTTCTGCAGGCAGTATCAGCTGTTAGTTCAGGACCTTCATGTCATGACCTATACCTTTATTCTGATGTACTTTCATTTGCTATCTGTTTCAAAGTCACTAATTATTTTATTTTTTTTTGCATTTTTTAAGAAAGTAAAGCTCACAAATCCCTTTTGTAACTCCTCAGTCAGCCCAGACTACCAGTGATTTAAATGGATGTGTTTGTCTGAATAAGAACTAAGGAACTGATACTGAAACATTGGTATGTTTTTGTTTTGTTTAGTTGGGGTTTTTTTAAATTTTTTTGTTTACAGGTGAAAGAATTCAATTTTCGTGCCAAGTGCATATACACAGCAGTGATGGTACGCAGAGTAATTTTGGCTCAAGGAGAAAACAAAGTAGATGACAGAGACTACTATGGAAATAAACGTTTGGAGTTGGCAGGGCAGGTGAGTTTTTACTTCAGAGCAAAATGTTGTTTTGGGGTTTTGTTAAAAGCATTCTGCTTTTAAAAAGTGCAGAATGGGGAGCATTTGTGTCTTCTCAGTTGAAGTGTTTTTCCTCTCGTTTTATTTTTTTTGACTTTTCTGTGTTGACTCACAGATGTGCTTCCCTGATTGAGAATAATAAATTATATCCTCACTCCTGTATTGCCTCCTTCTCCCAGATAAAAAGACAGAGCAGTGCAACTGTGGCATCAGTTCTAGTTCTGTTGTAACACTGTTAGTGCCAAGAAGACAGCATTAAGATCCGTCTTCCAGTGTTCCCCTCTGAGGAGCTGGGTAAGGGAATAAACCGGGAACGAGGAGGTGCCTGCATGTGAGGTCCAGGCTGTCCCATTGTGGAGAACCCAGCTTGTGTAGCAGCTCACAGAACAGCCACTCAAGCCTCCCGTTATTTGGAGCCCATAAGGTTGTTAATTGATGCTGCTCTAGAGGCCAGAAAAGCAGCTGACAACAAATAAGCAAAGTGAGTGGTTCGAGGTTAACTGGAGCAACTAATGAAAGTGGATTGTTGGACTTCTCTGCTTGCAGAATTTTGGCACTGGAAGTGGAAGCAGTAACAAATGGCTGTGATGGAGGGAGTGGTTTGAGTTCTCTGACTGGCACCATTCTTCTGCAGAGAGGGTGGCAGTTCACAGCTATTGGCCAAACTGCATTCCCCTAATGCAATGGGAATTTGTTTATCAGATGAAGGAACTGCTTAGTTACCAGGGCATGGATTTTTCCTTGCCATGTGTGGTTATTTGGTAAAACAGTTTGTGTTAAGATTGGACTTATTTGCTGTGCTCAGTGTTAATGTAAGTTGGAGTTTTGGTAGGCAGTATCATCCCTAGTTATTGATCATGATCACAGATTCAGACAATACACTCAGCGCACTGGATTGCAGAAATTCTGTGTCTCTGCTGCCCACATAGTTTGTATTGGGTTTTCTGTTGCAGCACATGTAAGAATATCTGTTCCTTTTTGTTCATACCCAGTGGAAATTCTCATTTTATTGTACTTTTTAAAATGTGTGCTTGCACATTGTCTCACATTCTTCCTTCCCACCCTGCCCTGTCCTCCATGCACACGTGTGAACACACACACACAGGGTGTAGTCATTTTAGAGTAAAAAACATGAGCTTTGCTTCCTAGTTTTCCGAAGAAACTAAGATGACACTCTTGAATGCATTGAAAACACAAATATAAGGGAAAAAAACTTCCTAACCTGTTAGGAAAAGAAATTAATTCTTCAAATTAAAAATGTTTACTGTAAATCAAATTTTTAATCTTCTGCTAAGGCAGAATATATTTCTAAAGTGTAAGGGGTATTAAGTGGACATTAGGGCAATATTCTAATGCGATAAATATTTTAAGCTGTAATGGATTTATTTGGTTTCAGGTGTAGTTCAGTGTGACTGAAATCAATAAAATCAGTTGTTGTCATGGTTTTGTTCTTACTTAACTGGACTGAAGGAGTTTTTTCCTTAGATTTTTAGAGGCAGAAAGTAGAACAGGTGAAAAAGTTTCCTACAAGCTTGAAGAAGGCAGCCTCTACTCACACAGATGTTACAACCAAAATAGTTTTAAATTAACTGGGAAGAGGTTTTAAATGTAGAGGGTCATCATAACAAATCCAATATGTATCTTTTCTACATCAAGGATAGTTATTCAGGGGGGTTGTCACACTTGATTAAGAGTAGTTTTTTTTCTCTTTTTTTTAAATTCTCATTTCAAGCTGAACACCTGAATTCCTCTCTGCCATGTTATTGGTGAAATATTAATTTGATTGGATTACAAACTAAAAAGTGTGGAGATTGTTTGCCAGTTTCTAAATGTTTGTGTTTAGCTAAAGTTTCTGTGGATAAAATGATTGTTGGTGGTTT
Organism: Oxyruncus cristatus; assembly: GCA_013399855.1. Taxonomy (NCBI): domain Eukaryota; kingdom Metazoa; phylum Chordata; class Aves; order Passeriformes; family Cotingidae; genus Oxyruncus; species Oxyruncus cristatus. Next base: position 1,566,866 of record VXAY01005783.1, on the reverse strand, counting down.
GTTTGGTTTTGGTTTGTTTGTTTGGGTTTTTTTTAACACCAACATGTTCCTGGAATAAAAATCCTGTTGATTTACAATTTGAATAAAGAAGAAAAAAAAAAGAAAGTATTCCCATGCGAGAAGAAAAACATAGCAGTCTAAACAATGTAAAGACATAAAAGGCATTGTGTTTATAAAAATGTGTGAAAACAATAGCTGCTAATTTCACACCCCATGGGACAAGAGAGTACGAAATGTGCTTTAGCTTTAGATAACAGAGTTGTATCCACTCGCCAAGCTGGTTTACAGAGCTTTCTCTTAGTCTTTCTGCCACTAGAGGCTCGGTAGGCCAGGTGCCAGCTGAGGTGTTAGCAAAACCTACCGATTTCAGGCTTAATCTTTTCACCTACCTTTTCTCTTTCCTTAATGTGTTCATTATTTGCTAAGCATTACTCTGTTCTTTGTCCTCTTTTTTTTTTTTTTTTGTTGTTTCTAATGCAGCTTGCTTTGTATGGGTGAGATATGGAACAGCACCAAAATCCGGCACCCTGGAAAGCAAGGGATTTCTACCCTGTGACAAAAGAATACCGCCTTGACTTCAGAGATTGCCTAATCCCAGCTGTTCTGATAATATAATTAAGGCTGCCTAATGTCTTTAATTTTGCAACCAGTTTGTGTGAAAGGGAGAATTTGGCACTCTAAAGGCTTAAACGCTAAATAGCAATCTCAAGGCGCCTAATTAGAATTCTCTGACATTAAGCTAATTGCTGAAACTGTATTTCAGCAGCTTAACTTCTTTATTAATTTTTCTTAGGATTTTCAATGAAAATCAATTGATGAGCTGTCAGTATTTTTTTTCCTTAAATATAATTTACTCTTTCGTACTCCTTTCTGAAGCAGGCTGAAAGACCCTGGACTAACTATGAAATCCATTGAATATTATCAGTGCCTTTCCATCCTTTTTCTTTAATCTCTTGCTCTTGACCTAGATAATGTGGTTATTGTGAGATTCTTCTTTGCCAGATAGAGGTTTTGCAGAGCAAGAGTCTGTGAGTAAAATTAGCAAAGTATGACACTTTTCAGACTAGCAAATAGTAGGAAGTTGGTGTACTTGGGGTGTAACTCACTTTATTAGACCAGGGAACAGGAAGGATAGTGTGGCTTTTTAATCCCGATGGCGTATGGAAATACGAGATTTTTGCAATTTTATGATCAAGAAATCAAATATGTAGACATTTTCTGAGTGATTTTTAAGTGTTCCATTAAATGTTTTGTTGAATGTTTAAATCTTTCTCAAACTTGTTGAGATCAAATGGATGCCATGGTTGATTTCAAAAGAGTCTAGTTCTTATTTAACAAGTTCTTATTTAACAAGACTTAATAGGCATCTTAAAACGGTGCGTGTTCCTTCCTTTTACTTTTTCCCTACTTTTGAAATTCTTCCCTCATAATCTAGTTTTTGGAGTCTCCAGTGGGTTCTCCTTCCTAATACAATGCTTCATAAAAGATGCTTTTATTTCTGATGGTTTTATTTCTTGCTGGTTTTACAATGTAAGTGTTTCTTATGTCTTACAGAGTAGACTGTCAAAGATAATCTAGTCTTGCTCTCTGGGAAGGCCAGTGAGAGCGTTTTGTTGCAAATCAAGGGTCTGTCTTGAGCTTCTAGGTGTTATTTGCTATATTTACATTCTTAACTGCATTTTTGTGATGCTGGTGAGGTAACTTATAATTTAAGTTAGCTGCTTTACAGAGTCATTTGCCAAATGCTTTGGCCAGCCCAGCTGGGGAATGTAGGTAGGGGAAAGCAAATGAAAGCTAGTGGACAATCCCAATGATAGAGGAATGAGTGGTTTGCTTCCTTGTCTCCAGAAGGTGAGGAACAGTGGTGACTATGTCTGATGGAGGAAGTTACAATTCAGTTTAATTCTGCATATACAGGAATTAAATGGTACAGTTGATTCCAGAATGTCATAGCTTCTGATGGCTGAATACATAGCTTGTTCAGCCTTACAATGTATTTGTACACTGGGAACTACCATTTCTGGCATTGGTAGCTACTGCATTTTTAGTTCTTCTGACACTTGGAGCTGCTGCAGAGTTGAGTCCCAGGACAGGACTCCCAGGCTTTAGAATTCACCCTGCTTGCTGGCAAAGCTAAGCATTGCAAACTCTTAAATGTATCATATCAAGCAGATTTAAGTGTTTTGGAAAGCAATTAGTGTCTGCAAGGAGAGGCTGAACAAACTGAAGACGCAAAGCACATTGGAGAGTGAAAAAAGTCAGGTCACAAACTTTGGTAGCCTTTTCTTTTTATGGCTATTTTAACAACTAGAAGTTATTAATATACATATACAGGAAATAACTGGTTTCAAAAGCAGCACTTTTGGATGGTTCTGTTGCTGGGTTGTTTTGTTTTCACTGACAAGAAGGATAAAGGTAGAAGTATTAAATGTGTTTCCCCTCCCTTTCCCCATTTCCTAGACTTGAAGAAGTACAATTTTTCCCTTAATCCATCTGTTTTGTATTTCCAGCTTCTTTCTCTTCTGTTTGAAGACTTGTTCAAAAAATTTAACTCTGAACTGAAGAAGATTGCTGACCAGGTGATCCCCAAGCAACGTGCAGCGCAGTTTGATGTTGTGAAGCATATGCGCCAAGACCAGATCACCAACGGCATGGTCAATGCCATCTCCACAGTAAGTGTTTTTGTTCTCATTTTAGTATGTAAAGTTTTTTCACCCCAGTGGATTATGGAAATGTGTAAATTCTTTTCTGATGAATCTACTAGTTTTTGTTTGAAAAGGGCATCTATTTAACATTCTTTATAGAGTAAGGTTACAAAACTCTGTCACGGGCAGGGCTTTTGGACTTCACTGAGGAATTAATAATCATCAAGCTACTTTTATTTCAAAGTGATGTTTTTGTGTTTGTGAAGGAGTGGTAGAAACAAGCAAATTTAGAAAAATGATCATTGGTACTTGCTGTCTTCTAGGTTCTACTTGACTGTGATGTTGAATTTTTTTATTATCTGGATTTAGCTGTGGTCGGGTTACATCATTTGTCCACAAGATGGTTGGAAAGCAACAGAACCAAGCAACCAAAACCAAATAAACAAAAAACAAACAACACCAAAAACCAACCAAACAAAAAAAACCCCACACCAAACAAACAAAAAAAACCCCACACCAAACAACCCAAACCCCACACCCTTAATTTTGATCTCTCTAAGGGTGGTGCCTTTTTATTTTGAAGTTGCTAGTATGAACAAATTTTCACCATGCAAGTTAGTATTTCTCTGCTAATGATACTAAACTACTGAACAGGGTAATCTGCTGCATGGCATAGTATTGAAAAAAAAACCTCTGATAATTAGCCTTTAAATATTTGTCTTGGTGTTGGATTTTAGCCTGTGTCTGCCTTCTGCTGGAATGGATATTTTCAGTCATGCCAGTGGACAAGAACCATAATAGTTACTAACTTCGTATTTTACCTCAGACATCTGCTAGAGCAATTTGTGAGATTGTTCCTGAAACCTATCTACTAGCTTGTAAATAACTTTGAAATCCATTGTTTTTTTAAAGAAATTAGATTAGACTTAAGTATTTTAAGAGCTGGTAAAAATTGTGGAACTTAATTTTTAATCTTTGGAGCTCTTGAGAGGGCTTTTCTGCCTGGTGTGAAACTAAAGTTTTTTGGTTCTTGTGAACAAAATTAACTCCCCAAATCGCACCCAAAGCCACCAGCAGTCTGTAACTTACAAATCCCGGTGTTAAAGCTTGTCACTGTTTAATTTTGAGTGCCCCAAATGTAGTTAAATCTCTACAGTGCACATAACCAAAACAATTGACAGATTTGTTTCTCTAAATGCTAGTGCTTTCTTCTAGCCGGTGCCAGTTTTTCCATTTGGACTGACAGAGATAAATCTGCAAATATTCAGTGCATGTTCAGTAAAGTCTTCCTTCTTCCACTGTCTTTGGACTTTTTTTACTGCTACATAAGCAGTTAAACACCATCTGCTCTTAAGCATTGAAAAATAATTTATTAGGAACAATGCCCAGTGCATACTATTCAAGAGATTAAGCAAATACCATAAAAATCATTCTTGGAAATGACAATCTTCAATCTCACCAGAATGCTTCAATGATATTCTCCAAGAGCATAAAATAACTCGGCAGATTCATAATTACACCAGTAGCATGCAAAAGAATTCATAGCCCTGCTGCATCAACTACAGTGGTGTTCAGTGATATTTCCTACAGGTTGTCTTCCTACCCTGGAAGATACCAGAAGAGAGGGTAGGTCAGGCAATAATGCCACAGGCCCGACTGAAATTTCAGCATCTGAAGGATCATCTGATGCTACTGAGGGAGCAACTTCCCGTTCACAGGAGTTCTCGATAGGGTGTTCTCAACTGAGGGTGGTCTCACAACTGCCCTGGGCCCATTTTGGTTTGGGTTTTTTTGACAATTTTTGAAGGATTCAGCACAAAGAATTTTTGGTAATGTTTCTTCAGGCAGCAGTTTTACCTCCTTTTTCCTCCAGTCTTCTTGATTTCAGATTGTTCTGGGCAGTGAAGAAGAAACCACATGCTGATTGAGACTACAGCTTCAGTAATTTCTAGTGTGAGGAAAAGCTACTCATTTATTGTGGTCTTCCACTTATATTCACATAACTCCTAGTCTTTAAAGAATGAAATGGTCAGTGAGTGAACCCTTCCCAAGAATGCTGAGGAGATGAACAGGTTTCTTTTGACTGCCTTACCATTGGGCATTTTGTCTTCCCACTTTCTGTTACGAATTTGAGACTATTTGATAGTCTCTTCTGCGGAAGAAAATAGCAAAATCAGTTGTATGGGTGGTGGTTTCTTGCTGTTCATCACTAAATGGGATTGTGCTGTTGATGTGTAAATAAAGAAGCCAAGCAAATCACCCTCTAAAAGAGTTTTGGTGTAGTACAGCAAGCAAGCTTCAAATTATTTGTTAGTATTGGTTGGCTGAGTGTATCAAAAAGGCTGCAAGAACTAGCAGAAGGCAGTCCTTTGGGAAATGTTATCTTTGGACTGGCCAGTAACGTGATGCCTGGGGTAAATAGTAGTATTTCAGACAGAAACTTTCTGTACCCAGTGACTCAGGTGCTGAAAACTTTATCTGGAGTAGATGTCATGAAAGCAAAAATTGTAGTGCGAAATTTCAAGATTACAGTAGAGAGTATTAAATCTGCTTGGCATTGAAACATATTTGTGTCCTAGAACACTGTCTGAACTCCTGTGGTTTCCTAATTAAAACCACAGGTGATAGAGCTTGTGATAGTCCTGAAACATGCAAACTCATATATATGCAGGGATCTTGCATTTCATATTGGTGTAATCCTGCCAGAGGAGTCAGGTAGACCTACTCCACACACACACACACACACACACACACACTCTTCTGTGAGAAGACACATCAGTGAGTCTTTTCCCTCTGGATTCTAAAAACAAAAAGCTTCAAGAAAGTACAGAGGGCTTTGATGTCAGACTTCTCCAGCGTAAATGCCTGTGCTTCCTACAAAAATAGCTAATCACGAAAAAGGCAAAAGTGAAAGCTTGTGGGATCTATTGTAAAAGTGTTACTTCACTCAAAAGACCTTTTTTTACAAAAAAACCCCCAACAAACTATAAAACGAGAACAGAAAATAATTCAATTTAGCTAAATTTGAGTATGGATTTATCTGTGAGGGACAGATGAAGAAGAATTTTTGTGTGATTGAATGCATGATAGCAAAAGTATCCTCTCATCTGAAAGAGCAGTTCTTTTGCTTCAACTTTTTTTTAATACTTAGTACAGATACGCTGTAACTAGGAGTTTATATGCAGATAGGTAATTAGAAAGTTGTTTTATATAAATGGGCAACATTTGTTTGCAAAGCTCCTCAGATTTGAGGAGCTAGCTCCTCTAGTCATTCTGTCTAGATACTGGAAAAAGTCAAGACAGGGATAAACTGGAATAATTTCTTTGAAACATTACTTTTATTCTACAGGGAAATTGGTCTCTAAAGAGATTCAAAATGGACCGCCAGGGTGTGACGCAAGTATTGTCCCGCTTGTCTTATATATCTGCTCTGGGAATGATGACTAGAATCTCTTCTCAGTTTGAAAAGACAAGGAAAGTGAGTGGTCCTCGATCACTACAACCATCTCAGTGGGGGATGCTCTGCCCTTCTGACACTCCCGAAGGAGAGGTGAGGAATTGCTATTTTGCTTTCTGTGTTTCTTGTCCCAAAGGAATGGAGACACCTGTTTGTTTTGAACCAGGTGATCCTCCATCAGAGGAAGAATTCTGACTTGGAGGTTTCTGGAGAGGTAGGTTATCCTCAGCCTGAAAATACAGCTTTGTCTGTCTTCTGACAACCCTGTTTACATCCTGGTCTTCCTTACTATATCACCTTTTTTCTCCTGAGTGGCTTGTCTGGAAACAGTTCTGAAGTGATTCGGCTATATGACAAAGACATGAGCCCCCCCTGCCAATTTTCTAGAACTACTTGTTCTCTTTTGATCAGAGCAGAAAGATGGGGGTCCTAAACTCTTATCCCTTTGTTCTGTAATAAAAGTTCTGTTTTGAAGTTGCAGCATCAACCTGCAATTTTTCTAGAAACGCATACCATAATTTCTTTAGCCATTAGCTTGAGGAACAAAGCCACCTTTGTATATTTTACATTAAAGATATCATCCAGTTATTTCAACCAAACAATTGATTCTGACAGTCTTTTTGTTTTGTTTTCCTTTTTTTTTTTTTTTTTTGAATATACTGGGGAGGGGGGAACTCTGAACTTTCTGTGTTAGTATGTAGTCAATATGAGCCAGTCTCATTAAGCAGCTGCAATATAATTGCACGGTATAAGATACTTGTATCTTTTTCATTTAAAAGCATCAATGTTTGTGTCAGAACTTGTAAAAAATTTCTGGAAAACTGATAAATAGACTGTATTTCCATTATGCTGCTGAGTAGCTGTTGCTTTGAACAGAGAAATACAGGGTTATACATGTTTGGATAACTTAAGAACTACAACTTCAATGCCTGTATTTTTTATTATTTTTATTATTTTGTAAATGCTAAAACACTGGAATAGAAGGAATAAAATATGTGTGGTGTGGTGTTTGTTTTTTTTTTTTTAGGCTTGTGGTCTGGTTAAAAATCTTGCCCTCATGACTCATATTACTACAGATATGGAAGATGGCCCAATTATTAAATTAGCCAGTAATCTTGGAGTTGAAGATGTCAACTTGCTCTGTGGTGAAGAACTTTCATATCCAAATGTGTTCCTTGTTTTCCTTAACGGTATGTTACTTCTCAGCAGTGTGGACTCTGACTTGTTGCTGATGGAGAGTTAGGCTTCGGAAACCCTCCAACAATTTTTGGAGCACAGTCAACCACAGATGCCCTTTTCCACGTGTAAATAATTTCCTCTGTAAATATTTCTATAGGGTTGGGCAAAGTAGACAGGCAGGATCATGACAGTTAGTTGCATGAAGTTGTGTCTTCAGAACTCTGGCTGCAGATGTCTGTAGCTGAGAAATTGAAACTTTTTTCAAATTTCACCTGTTTTTAAGCCCGCTTGCGGAAATATGTACATTCGACTGCAGATTTTTTTTGTTTCTTCAGACATTGACCAAGGGTGGTGCCATTCATGAGGTACTTTTAAAAGAAAGTTACTGCTAAATTTGTAATACATTTACAAATTCAGAGCTTTGTTTACAGGAAGTGTTAGTTAGGTATTCTGTAATCTTTGTTTTTATATATATTCATGCACTTTAAAGTACCTTTAAGAACAGAAGCGTCTATTGTTTGCAAAGTTCAGCAATGCTATTCACTTTAGAATCAGCTTTTAAGGGACATTTTGCTTTGTGAATGATTAAGAAAAATTAGACTTTGGAAAACAAATGCCTCTCTTCTTTGTTAAAGGGATGATTTAACACGTGTTTTGCGTCTGCACATTTGTGTTTCTTTTACAACTGATCTTTTGGTGTTTCTAAAACAACAGGTACTATGATACTAGATTTCGAAGTACTGATATTTTTAAAACTACAACTGTGATTTAAAAACAGCCTTTTGTCAACAGCATCCACTTCCAGGGACTAGTATGTAATGTCTGTCACCATGAATAAGTTCTCCATTTACGTTTGAATTAAACAGAAGTTGTTCTTCAATCCTGCCTTTTCCCAGTAACATAAAAGCAACACTTGAGCAAACTGCATTCCTTTGCTCTGCTTTTCTGTAGCACTGTGTTAAAGATAAGATTCAGTGAAACCACATGCACTCTCTTCTATCTTGTTTTATGGTCCAAAGGGGAGTGCAGAGCCAAAATATTGGACTCTTCCTTCACAAGCTCAGTCTGTGGTATGGAATAAGATAGTGTTTTGCCAAATGTGGATGAACTAGTACTGAGTGAGGCAAAACAAGTTACTGTTCAATCTACTAGTTTGTGGGTTTAATCCATAAAAAAATTCAGCCTTGTGAATGGATTACTTGATCCCGATTTAAACCTGTGACCGAAGAAGGCAGAAAATCTATTAAGTACAAATCCTTTAAGCTATAGAGACCTTTGTCTTATAAACTCTCCTAACTATCATCCTTTGTCTTCTCTTTTGAAGTTTTTGTTTAAAATGTGACCATGCTCACTCTAATTTTATATGTTAAGATTACTTTGGTCAGGTGACTCTGTAACTGAATTTTACTCTGCTGTTTGTTCATCATGCATCAGAATACTCAAGTATGAACTAGAGTGCCTCGCTAAGATAGCTAAGATGAGTGAAGTACCTGAAGGAGGAATTCTGGTGCTGTTGTGAGTGGTCACATATTTCGGAAATACCAGGACTTTCTAAAATTTCTAGCAAGGCAGCAGGACAGTTCCTTGGTCTGTTCTTGGAGACCTTGGATCTGTCTCAGTACAGGTGAAATTGCAGACTTCAGAATTGCTGTTGACTTGTATGCCATCTGGTGAATGGCCACCGGAGCAGAAACATATTTGAAGAAAGGTGGATGAAGCACATCATTTGGTCTCTCAAGCTATTTCAAAACATGCAGGTAGATGACCTGTGAAATTCTGACAAATTTTACTGAGAGGAAAAAGAGCCAATTTTTATACGCGTAAGCAAAGAGAAATTTTACAACAACTCTTACTGTTTGCAAGAAGCAGGAAGTACCTCTATGCATGCTACACTTGATGAGAATTTGTAAATAGAGTTCTAGATGTGCAAAGGATGCATCAGGTATTTATTCTCTTCCTGAATAGGTAACATCCTTGGTGTCATACGTGATCATCAGAAATTAGTCAACACATTTCGGATAATGCGTCGAGCGGGTTATATCAATGAATTCGTTTCCATCTCTACCAATCTGTCTGACAGATGTGTCTACATTTCCTCTGATGGGGGGAGACTGTGCAGGTAAACATTCTGTCAGAATTATCTCAGTATTGAACTTACAGTAAGCACTGTTTTATGCTCTGTACAGATACAAGCAAATTCAGTAAGACTTGAGCATCTTTTTTCTCCTTGAATAGCCCTCTTTAAAAACAGACATGTCTGAAAACATATTATATAGTCAAGTAACTTATAAAACAACAAAGTCCAAATAAATCCATTTGACAAAAGGCAAACCAAAATGTTTCTTCTATCTTCTTTAAAAAAAAAAAAAAGGGTTGACAGCTCCAGTAATGTTCAGACAACTCCAGTAATGTTCTTGGAGGAACATTTTGTAACTTCCTCTAAAGTGAGAAACAAGCAGCCACTCATCTGATACTCCATAGGTGTCATATCACATTTTAGACTGAGAAGCTGGTCTTTGTCTTCAAGGGCAAAATTTCTGGTGCAGAACTTCCTCAGGCACGTATACCTGTTTGCTGTAATACCAAGAAGTATGCCGCACAATTTTGGGTTTTTTCATTGCTTACCTTTAAGTAGGTTGGGAATTCAATAAGCCTGTAAGGAAGGTCACCACCTTGAGATGCTTGTGGTCTTTATTAGATAGAAAGAGTGCCTGAGTAACAGTCAAGGAGGAAAGCAAAAAGGAATTGCCTGGCTAAAATGAGGAGGAGTGGAACATAACAATATTTTGAGGCAGATCAGGTTGATTTTTACTAGCAGCTAGAGAGACCCCAGTCAGACTATGGCAGCACTGTTTATTTACAAGTTATTTACAGGTTATTTACAAGTAAAACATCTCCAGGCCCAAGTAATCAGCCTAAAGAACAAGGCATAAAAGATGAACAAAGCAGAGATTGGGAGAGGCAGAATGAGTTAATGAATGTATACATATTTTAACATGGACTAGCTGTGTTCATATTTTAATGAAGAAGCAGTCACAACTGCAGGTGGCATTCCACCTTATCCATTAATTGAATCTCGGAGCATGCTGAATACAGTTTGAGACATGCCAGAGGCTCCAAAATAATAAATGTACAAACCATCAATTTATCATCCCTGGTCCAGAGATCGAGAGTAGGGGCGTATTCAGTGGCAGAGACGTCATTTTTCAGTCAGGGTTCATATCAGCCATTCTGTAGTTTTGGAGATGCAGCAAAGCTTCCAATTTGTAAGATAAAGACAAGGGAGATCATGCAGTTTTTCAGGAGTTTACCAAGTTTGCTTTGTGGCACCCCTCACCCTGCAATTGTTCGGATACCCCTATTAACCATTTAAAAATGCTTATTAGTCTTCTAACCGTTATTTAGACTTTAGAGGGGGCGCCACAAGTATCTTGTAGCTATTTGCTGCTCTTTATAAAAGCAACTTGTCCAAATAGCAACAGCCCTTGACGTTCCATTCTTGCATGCCATCCTTTGTGTCAGTGTTTTTGTTCGGTAAGGAAGCCTTCAGAGATCCATGTGCTGTTGAAATTTATGGATTCATCCGAGATCACCCATAGTAAATGCCTGTACTTTACACCATGCAGGTAACCACAAAATGCATTCTTGCATGTGAACGCTTGAGCACAAACTGTTCACTCAGTGTTCCATGAAGTCCCTGCAACAGCCATAGTACTTAATGCTGTTCTTAGCTTTGTAGATTGGGAAATCTCAGGTCACTTAAAGCCATCATCAAAATCTGTAGGTAAAACTTAAAAAAAGGTTAGTTTAAAAATTTAAAGGGGAAAAAACCAGCTTCCACCTCAACATTGAATTTTTTTTTTTTTTTTTTCTGGTACTCTTTTTAAGTACTTCATAGATAATATGTCAAACCAAGGTCTGAATAATTATTGATTGTATTTATGTGGATTTATAAGTTAAAGATGAATAAATTTTAAAAGTAGTTTATTAAATAGGTTGTGTATAAGTTCTTAGTATAAGTGTAAATTAAGTTATTTGCCAAAGTATTTGCTATGAAAATCTTTTTTTTTTTTTAATTTGCAGACCTTACATAATTGTAAAGAAGCAAAAACCTGCGGTTACAAATAAGCATATGGAAGAACTGGCTCAGGGATACAGGTACACAGCTCAAGTAGACCATATTCATCTTCACTAAGTAAATACTGTGGGGAAATACTTCAGCCAGTCAGTATTTCACAATCTTGGGGTTAGCTATGAAGAGAACAAGTCTGCTCTCCTCTATAAATTAATCATTGCTGTAGTGGAGATTCTCTGTTCAAATCAAATTAAGTCTGCTCTTATTTTGTTACTGCTATAAAATTTGGTGATTATACAGAATAAATACATCTGACAGCTTTGTCTTTCTGCAAGTGGAAGGCCTGAGGCGGTGTCATCCTTCTAATTGAAAAATCGAACATCTCGAGGGAATATCAACTTGACCATCCTAAAACAGGCACATTCAGAATTAGTTTGGGAAATCCTTGCAAATTCCTAGTTTGTGTGTTTGAAAAAAACACACACAAGAGTATTTAAATTTAGCTCTAACTAAATTTCACAAAACCATCACAAAAAATTGTCTGATTACCCCTATATTTGCTTACGTTTATAGAGATAATGAGTACATACAGGAAGATTTTATTGCTTGTTCAAATTAAGTAACATTTGTCAGTCAGACTGTTTGAAGCAGTGAACGGGCAACAGGGTTACTTTAAAAATACGTTTTTCTTTCAGTATGTGATATGCACAGAAATTTTCCTGCAGAAGTATTTATCTGGTTTAACTTTACATACTACATTTCTTTAATATATGTACTATGATTTTATGTTTGCAGAAATATAAGTCAGTACTTCTCGTGTAATTTTTAATTTATCTCCAGGAATTTTGAAGACTTCTTGCACGAAGGCCTCGTTGAGTATTTGGATGTGAATGAAGAAAATGACTGTAACATCGCACTATATGAAAATACAATCAATAAGTAAGTACACATTCAGACACTGACACAGGAAAGACTTTCATAGGGTGACCCTCTGAAATGCAAGCATATAAATAATGTTACTGTTTCCACATGTACACACTGCTCCCTGCAAGTGGCTGAAACCACTCCAGGTGAAAGCTAAAGAAAGAAGTCTGTTCACACACATCCTGAATTATCCACAGGATAGTTACAAAACAATATTTTGGTTTTGGGAGATCTGTTCCTGCCAGTAACTCCTAAAAATATGGAATAGTTCAAGGTTTATCCTTTTTTTCTCCGGATATGGCTTTTTTATTTTCATTCTAATGATTGGGCTGTTCATCATAAGTAATTTTATGCAATAGGTACCCAGAAAGCAAATGGTTCCACATGTTAAATGATTATCTTAGCATGTCATGATCATTGTTTGGAAATTTCTCTTGTGTCTGTACAGTGACCCTAGACAGCCACCTTACAAGAAAAGAAGTGAGGGAATGAGACCTTCCCTTTGACTTTTGGACGTCTAATAGTCCCTGATAAAAGTGTCTGTATCATTCTGTGTATTCTTTACCACATGTGTTAAAAACATTTTTGGTATGTGATTTTCATTCAGAAAGATTTCCAGATTTGTTGTGTTTTCCACATATCTGAAGGACCTGGTGCTTTTTTTTTCTCCTCTGACCGTGATTAAAGAGCCCACGTTAAAGGAGGAATTTCTAAAGAATTTTTAAGTCCTATCTTTTTAATTATATTTTTTGTGTTTCTCTGACAATATCCTGTAAACTGAAGGCTGTGTATGAGATGTTAAAGTTATCTCCTGAAATGTTTGATCAGTAGATTTATGTAGAAAATGCATTTTTCAAATAATCTGTCCTGGTCAAGTACTCCTGGAAGCCAACAGGAATACATCATTGATTTCAGTAGAGCTGGATGAGACCTTCAATTATCTTTAACCTTTGCCAGATGAAATGCATTAACTCTGCTAATTAAATTGCATTGCTCCTGCCCAGGCTTATGAAGACTTTATCACTTTAAGAACTTACTCTTGCATGCTCTTGACTGACTTCTATATACATGAGTAAAGACACATGGATAAAGCACACACAGTTGCTGTCATTTGTGCCAAAATTAAATAATTTCTGCAGAGCACCAGAGCCGAAAAATTCAAGTTACAGGACACTTGACTCAGCTTGGAAGGTTAATGGGAGTGTATCCCATGAAATCACTGCTTAGGCAAAAATAGGAGGAGACAGTGAACTCCAGTGGACTAGTGTGAGAAAATTACTCCAAAACAACTGGCAAAAAGTTTGGGAGATTCTTGTATTGTCCATTTTGAGTTCAGCTTCAATGCTTGTGGCTAACGTGCCATAAGTATCTGAGCTTGCATCCTCTGAGTACATTTCTCTTTGTGTTTGGTAATGATATTCCCTACATCCTGAGTAGTTGATTTGTGTCCTTCCTTTCCCCAGATGACCATCTTGCATTTGAAATGGCATGACCATGTCGGTACAACTTGTTCTCCACTGTTGTGAAGTATCCTGTTCACATTCCTGCTTTTGTAATGTAGGCTTTTTTTAGCTACAGTATCCTCTCTTTACTTTTCCAATCCAATTAGGGGGCTTTTCTTTGGAGCATTTGACTCTGTTTAATGTGTTCAATTTCTTCCTTACACATCTGCAACTCTGATTTTCAAACTCACGAGGTTGCCTTCCATACTTGGGCCCGGTTCTGGCAGTAGCATTTTTGATCTGCAGAAATTCAACTGCTCTGTAAAGTTGGCACTGTGGAATACTTCATAAGGTACCAGAATCTGCATATGTTGCATCATCTTTGGTTGAAATAGGATTGATCTCAGTGGAAAAAGACTTGTGTCGAATACCCTGTCTGAAATATGTAGTTCCATGCACTTGTACCTTCTGAAGAGATTGTTGAACTTCACTATCAGTAAGTCTTAATTAAGCCTCTTGTTTTATTGTTCGAGAAGTGTCAGCAGGTCTGTGAAGTTCTGAGGAATGGGGGAGCAGTCTCTGCTTTAAAGTTTGCTGCTGGCTCTTGAGACCATTTTGCAATTACTTGACTGCAGTTGGGATTCTACCATTTGTGTTTTCTTAAGACAGGCTTTAGTTAACATGGCTGCTTTTCGTCAAGTGAAGGAAAATAGTGGCTATCCTCTACCCAGCAGGTGATTTTTAGGTTGCTCAAGCATATTTGTGATTTATGAAGATTTCTAGGACTGAGAGAGGGTTTCTGCTCAGGGTTTCCAGATTTTTTTTTTCCAGTTTTCAGATTGCATTTTTTTCCCAGTAGTACATACATTGTTTATGTAAGTTCCTGCTGGCACTTGTCTTAGGCCTGTATGTACTTGTGGGTAATTCCTCAGCCTTTGTGAGCTTATAGTGCTGTTATAATGAAGATTTTTCCAGTCATTTCCTTTGGAAGGTTTCAAAGTTCAGTAAAAAAATTGTGTGTAAATAATTAAAGGAAAGTCTTCCAAAAAACTTCCAAGAGAAGTCAAACATTAAAGATGGGATTTTCAGAATGCACTAGGCTTAGATGTGTGGGAGAAGCAATGTATGCTTAAACCCAAGCTCCGTGTAATAAATCCAGGACATGAAAGATAGGCTTTGAATAGGTTTGGTTATAATTATCTGTATTTCATAATTCCCCATTTCCTAGTTACTTATCTTGATTTGAATTCATATCTGCTGCAGCCAAGCTTTATTGTACACTTCATCCTTAGTTATTAGTCACTCCACTTGCATCCCAATGCATGTGGATTTAATTGTCTTTATTGAGCATGGACTTTTTCCCATGAACCTCATGCCAGGTAGAACAAATTTTGTCGTCTCTGTCTTTACTCCGTTACCCTTGTCTTTTTACCTCTCATCACAACTGTCTTTTAACAATATAATCACTTCCAAAATATTTGCAGAACTTTCAAATAGTGTTTCGTCATTCTGTATCAGCTGTGGCTGATCCATATTTTAGGGTCCTACTGACTTTTATTTTCCTGAACACAATTGAAGTATTATGAGATACTACTAAATTAAATAAATTCTACTTGTTTGTTCACAAGCCTGCCATAATTAGTACTCTTTCTTTTAAGAGATACAACCCATTTGGAGATTGAGCCTTTCACGCTTCTTGGTGTCTGTGCTGGGCTGATTCCGTATCCTCACCACAACCAGTCCCCGAGAAACACTTATCAGTGTGCCATGGGGAAACAAGCCATGGGTAAGACTTTATTTTTTTACTCCTTTTTGAAGTGTTATGTAGTTTTTGAAGCTATGTAGCAAAAGTGACAAACAGAGAAGCTGTTAATGTAAAAGCTGTGCTAGGAAAAGTAAAAGAGCACTTCTTTAGCTCTGAGGAAAAAAGAGTTTACCTCTGAAAGTTGGAAAAATTAATACAAAAACAATGCCAGTCAGTTTTACTTTTTGAAGACCATATCTTAAAAAGTCTTAAGACTTAAAAGAAAAATTGGATAAACTCGGACACTTCTGCTTTTTTTGTTGGATTTTGTTGATAATCATCATGACTTTCAAGTTTTCAGCATGGCTGCAGGATTGGAATTTTTTCTCTTTATGCTGTGATGTACTGTGTGTTTCCAGACAAAAAGAGTTAAAAGTGTTCTCACAAAGAGAGACAGAGCAGAAATTGAGGAGCATTTCCCTGAATAGTTGAGTAGGTGACCTAAAAATAAATATATAAATAGTTATCATTGAGATCAGAGAATAAGAAGAATCAAAATGTGACAGAGAGTGGTTAGTTACTTGAATGCTTTCTGCAGCTGTAGTTTAGAGTTTGGACTTTTTCTGGTTTGAATGAAAAGGGCATCTAATGCCCCAGCAAAGTGACCGAAACAAAATTAATTTCCTATCATGTAATTTGACAGTGTCATATCTGATCACTGGAACCCAACTGTTTTGTATATTTGCTGTTGTGGGTGATTGACACCAGGTAAGTTCTAATCCTTCCTTTAAAACGCAGCTAAAGTAGCATTAAAGCATCCAAGTCATACGGCCCGTGATCAAGCCAGAGTGAGTCCCACGCAGGACCTGAGCAGTCAGACATCAGTTCTCACAGCTGTACTCGGACTGGTGCTCTACGTGCCATGTTCATGTCTCCTATTGATGGCTTGCTTGCAAGTTGAGAGCTACAGTAGCACAACTTTGTGTCATGAAGAAACTAACACTTCTGTTGGATTTACTAAACCTATTGGTTTTTTCTGTGTCTTCAAAACTGAAACACTGCACCTTTTGTGAGGCCTCTCCAGATAATTAATAGCAAAGTAACTGCCTTATGCTGAACTGTCATGTTCAGCGCATCAAAACAGCAGAAAATAGCAACAGATGTATGTTCCCCCTTTAAATTAAAAAAAAAGGGGGGGGGGAAGAGGAGCAATGCAATCTTTCTCCTTACAGTTCTCCCCCATCCCATTATCTTCCCCCACCCCCGAGTCTCTATTTTATGACTATTAGTCTCAGAAGGTTTGGTTAGTTACCACACACAGTTAAGCAGGATCAGTGTGTACAGAAAGCCAATTCAGTATCTGTGGAGTTCTTTTGTAGTTTTCTGTGTGAAGGTTTTTTTGCCCGTTTTGTTTTGAGTGTCATTTGCAATTCATTGTCTGTGTTTTCTGAGGTTGGTGTATTCAGCTGCTTTGACCCTAGGTCTTGCACATTTAGCTCCTTGGATACAATCCTCTGACGTTCCTGCTGATGCTAGGAACACAAAAGCCATTGAATATCTTGAGCAATAAAAAAAGCCTTTGTTTCAGTTTGTTATGACAAAACACCTGACTGAAAGAATAAGCAGCTAGATAAAAGTACATTTTAAAAGTTGGCACATGACTTGAGCTGTATTTTGCTCTGTCTGAAGTATCTGCAAACACCTGAAGCTTTTTTAATAACTGTTTTAAAAAAAGGCACCATAAGATTTTGTCTGCTCTTATTGACCAAATGACCTGAGGGATATTCCTGAAACATTGCAAATACTTTTTTCTGTTTATTTTTATGAAGAGACGCAATGCAGTGCTTCAGACCCTCACATTTAAGTAACCATCCACCTTTTGTGCTTTCTTTCCCCACACTGAAATTGCAGAGCAGGTCCTGGTCCAATATGTGGAAATTGATATGTGCAAGACCTCTGTGTCACTCCCTCAGCTGTCAAAACCTGGGGGAATGGAAGGAGCCCCGGGGTTCAGACTGGGAAAAGAGAGCCTTGAGCTTCTCAACACTGACCCACCCCCTCTGACTACATCACAGGGCTGTGCCAGCAGCTGTGGACAGTCTTTGCTCTTTTTTAAGCAACATTAAGCTAGGGAAAGGTGTGAAAGCACAAGTAAATGGAGAGTGGACATCAGAGCTTGCAATGGGGTCTGAAATCTGGTATCCCTGACAAGTCCTAAACTATTAATGTTTCTTTAGGGTAGCATTAAATGTCCTGAAACATACCTTCCTTTCATGGGTAGATGAGGGATCATCTTGGAGGACTAGAGCTGCGCGTGGTGAGCAAACTGGATTTCAGTAATGTTAAATTGAAATCAAATCCCTCACTTATAGCATAGATAATTTGTCATATGTTGCAAATTGAACTGTAAGACTGATTAGAAGTTAGGTGGCAAATACAACAGCAGCTGCAAGGACCTCAGTTGAACACTGACATTTCAGTACAAGGTTAACAGTTGTAGCTTAAAATCTCAGAAGTATTTAAGATTAAAATACAAGATTCTGTACTGTTTGCATTCCATATGTTGCTAAAATAATGCTTACGAGGATCAAGGGCTTATACAGTTAGAGAAATAGTTTTAAATTGATCTTTTTAATTCCACAGAAAAATAGGTTTTACACACTACCTCTGTGACTGTGAAGTGTTGTGATATTACAAACTCTTACTATACCATGTACATTCTGCTTTGCTTCTGTGAAGTAGCAGAGATGTTTATATACGGCTTTGCCTTATGCAGAATGTGTTAAAATTGAGTGGAGAAAAATAATGTGCTTCAAGGAACTGAGGGCTGGTGGTTTTTTGGTCTTTGACCCTTGTGAAAGGCTTGTTGGTGGACTAAGAGCCAGAGTCCTCCCAGATTTTGTATGGCTATCCTATGGGCAGAGAATCTAAACAGACTCAAAGCAGAACGGCTGTTGCTGGTCATCACAGCTGGAGCTGGGTGCATTGTGGCCACGGCTCTGTTCTGCCACTGCTCTTTGAGGAGTGTGTGTGCTCTGTGACAGCCTCATTTTGACATCTCTCCCTGGTAGCAGGCACAGAAGTGCTGAGGCAGAAATGAGCCAAACTATTTCCCCCCATTTACCCGTAATCTTTTTAACTGTCTTCTTAATCTTTATACAGTGAAAGGAGAATTGCTGATGTTTAACATCCACATCATTTAATGCATGTACTGTGAAAATCTTTCTGAGCTGAGTTGGAGCTCCTTCCACAAGGTTTACTGCAGCATTTGAAATCTGTGCTTCTTCCTCTCTTGGTTTGTGCTCATATAAAAGGACAGAATAGTAGAAAATCCATGGTGAAAACAGGGGAAATACAGAAATACAGCAGTTCGGTTTTTGGCATGTGCACTAACAGCCCTTTTGGCTCAAGTAGGTTGATTTCTGTATCCTTGTTAATTGTGACTGTACAGTTTAATGTTGCTGTAAGTAATACACCAGAGAATTGGATTAACACTCATTTTAGCTGGCTGTTTGTTCTGGTGTGTTCTCAAAACTTTCTGCCTCAGAATAACCATGCCTCATTTATGCTAAATATAAGTAGATAGCATTTTTACAGTGATTACTTCACACTGAAGAATGATCAAATGATGCTTTAAAAGAAAGAAAAAACCTGACAGGAAATGGAAAAAAAAGGAAGGAATGCACACGTGCATTCACAATATATCAAGTACTGAGAAAAGCAAGAAAATTATCTTTGTTGTATTCAGGTCAACCTTGTGTGTTTTGCTTTAACCAGGGCTAATTACCAATGAAAAAAATTGGTTCTTGCTGTTGGGATAATTATAAATGCGAGTCATTGTGAGCAGGGTTTGTTATGGTGAGCTTTAATTATACTTTACTTTTCCTTGGCTGTTTGGCTGGAGCAAACAAGGGCTCTGTTCTTTCAGAGAGAAAACAGAAATAAAGCTGGTGACTTCCTTCATTTCAGTGCCCACACAGAGGCCTCATCCCAACACACCAGTCCTCAGAAGAAGAGAGCTGTTGCTCTATTTTAAATAAGCAGATTGTGGCTTAAGGCTGTGGTTTGTTAGCCTAATTTAGAGAGGACATTATTTGTATAACCATTAAATCCTAGAAATTAGGAATAATATTGCATATATATGGCATGCTTTTTTGGCTAATTTATTTCACTTGTGCTCTTGAATCACTCTCTAACCAGTTTCTTTCCTGCTTGGATATCTGTCATAGATATATATGTATATGTTTTCCATCTGATACGGTATTCAACTCCTGAAGAATTGCCTGAATACAGTTTATTACTGAGGCTCAAAATCTCAGTAATGTCAGTCACTTGTGTCTCCTGAACAGTAGCAGTTCTGTTGGACTTATCTGAACCTCTGATAAAAATGCCAGCTTTGAAATATGTGAAACATCTGAAGAGAAATCATTTTCATTACCTGAAATATGTAAAGGTGTCATCTGAAATCCTTGGTTTGTAGGAGACTTACGCAGATTGTTACTGGATTCTAAAGGACAAGTTTAGCTATCTGGTGCTACAGACTTCATCATGTCTTAGCATCCCTAACCAGTGAACAGGTACTGCATGTAAGCACCTCAGAGGAGAGAAGAATTGCAAGAATTTCAGAAGTGAGGTTTTGCATGACCTGCTCTGGAAAAGATTTCTCTCAACATCAGGAAAATGTACCTGTCTGTGAAGCACTTAAGATGAGCTTTGCAGTGGACAGCCTATACTGAAAGCACACAGATGATTCATTCTAGATGCAGAGGGAAAAATGGTCTAAACCTTTCAGTTCTTAATTTGGAAGTAGGTTTTTCTATCTGCATACTGGGAAAACAAGGGTTTTTTAATCAAAGTACAAGGAAAACCATGTCTAATTGAATTCTAAGAGAATATCAGAAATAGTAGAGCCTTCAGACAGTGGGGTGACTGCAAAGGTCTTCTGTGTTGATGAGTCCAGGCCCTACCAACGTGTGTCTTACTGGAGACAAAAAATATTGTTCAAGGATTATTAATTTCCTTATCCAAGACAAAGATAGAAAAGCAACTGCTGAAAAACGAACAAGTAAAGCCTGTCAAGTCTACCAGATTTTCCTTGTCATTTGAGAAAGCTGTGCCCATGGCTTTAAATCTACTTTCCAGAACTAAAAAAAAAGCCAGGTGTGGAAGAGCCTGCTGCAACAGTTCATTTTCAGACAGTATCTGTTGAGCTATCTCTCTGCTCTTATCCTTGGGAAGGATAGACCTGTTGTGGTTTAGGAGAGAGAGCTTAGTAGCAAGGGCAGGATAGGTCTTTGGAAATGCCCATAATGCCTGGGTTTAGAGATTTGATTTTCTAGGCATTTTAAATAAATGCAGGCATTTGGAAACTGCAAGTAAATGCATATAAAATGTGAAGCTGACCTCCCCTATGAGCAGATTTGTGTTCACATGTGCTGTTTACTGGCTGTGTGAAGTCTTCGCTATACACTGGCTACTTTGACCCTTCCGAGGAAGCAGCCAGGCTCTGAAATTGCAGGAGGAAATAGAAAAGCCTTTGAAAGACTTACATCCTAAGTAAAAGTACTGCAGAATATTTAGCACTTAAACTTTAAAACAACTTTTCAGGCTATAATTTCTTAATTGCTTAGAGACGTAGCATAGTCGTGGTAGAGCAAACTCTAATAACATACGATTGCCTTAACTTTTGTTCTGCTACACAACGGTTTATGTTTCCCTGCTGGGTGTTAATTATTTTTTCCTCAGAATTCAGAAGACATTTTGGCAGTCTGATGGGACAGGGCCAAAAATTTCAGTCTCAAGCTGGGAGGTCTATACAAAGGGTTGAATTCTGAACTGTAAATTTAAAATTAATTTCATGTAAAACGACAAATATATTATGAGTGAACTTCTACTGTTGTCCTTCTTGCAATGATGCTTCTAATTTCAGAAAGTAAATCACTCTTGGCTACTGCTAATGGTATGCTTTGTTCATGCTTTGTCACATTCTAACACAGGCTGCTGTTGAACTAATTATTGCCCAGAAAAAGGAAGGAAATATGATGTGGAAGATGCAGAGCTTGATCCACAGTTCCTCTTGAACTCAGTGATAGTCTTTCTATTGCTTCTCATGAAATTTTGGATCGGGTCTCTGAAACACAAGTTCAGCTCCACAAAAAAAACCCACTTGTGGATATGGGAACAATAAAAGCAAACTTCCTACTTGCAGTATTCGGTGTCATGATTAAAAAAAGTCTTATTTTCGTTTAGTCAAATGACTTTTATTTTTTTCGTTGTTGTTCTTTTTGTATTGATGCTTAGGTTTTCCCTTTTCAAGAAAAACTAAATAATTCTTTCTGGCAGCTTAAATTAAGAAACTACTTACATGTTTATTTAAACATAATAATGTAAATTTGTTTTGATTTGGTCTGCTTTATGAATTTTTTCCCCTTCTTTTCTTGAAGAATTTCGGTGTGGTTTTAGTTAATTTGCATTTAGGTAATTTTTTGGCCAAAACATTTCTAGAAAACTCACTAATGTTCACATACTTTTGTTTTTCTCTTGCATGCAGGTACTATTGGATACAACCAAAGAAACAGGATAGATACTCTTATGTATCTCCTAGCCTATCCACAAAAGCCGATGGTGAAAACAAAAACAATAGAACTGATAGATTTTGAGAAACTGCCTGCTGGACAGAACGCCACAGTCGCTGTGATGAGCTACAGTGGTTACGATATTGAAGATGCTCTTGTCTTAAATAAGGCCTCTTTGGACAGAGGTAAGAGCCATCAGTTCTTTCCCACTTCTCCAGTGTGTGCTCTAATACGTATTCTAATAAACTTGTTGTCTTGTAGTGTTATCCTGTAATAAGTCTTACTGCACTTATGAGCATTAGATCTCCAGTTAGGAAATTGAATTCCAAAACTGGTTCGAATGCTTTTGTTTGTTTTCTGTATGAATAGTGATTGTAATTCCATGCGTGCGGTACTGCGGTGAAGTTGCCAACACTCAAATAAACTTCTGAGCCCGGATATTATAAGAAAAAATGGCTAACTTCTGACCTCAAATAAAGAAGTGTAAATACTTAGTTTACAAAAAACATAAGGTATTAGTTAGTCTGTTCTGTTGGGCTGGCTTTTTAGATGATTACCTGAACCTTTGTTCTTTATTAACAGAGAGGTCTCATTATTTTCACCAGTAACAAAAGCAATGGACGAAATTAGACTTGTGAATATATTTAGGAAAGGAATAGAACCCAAGGCAGTTTTTGTCATTGTGAGCTTGGTGCTCTGAAGGAGCAATAGCAGTATTATTGCCTAGTTTCTGAGAGAAAATAATAGTATTTTCCAAAGCGAAGTAATTCAGTATTTATTCAGAGTTAAAATAATGACCCACTTCCTTACAAAATATCAACTCTGCAGTACAGTGTATTTAAGTAAAAATACATAAACACCAAAGAGGTTAACTAAGTGAAACCCATGTGTGTGTCCATCTTGCTTTCTCTCCATACTTTTTCAGGGCTTTATGTTAATGCTGCTGGGGGTTGGAGGAGAGTTGCCTAAAAACTTAGTCTCTCTTCTCTCTCTTTTCTAAATAAATTCCTTTGAGAGCAGACCCAGTGCAGTGATCAAATTGGTTTTAGTTTCGGGTGGCCAAAATCAGATTCTTCCATCACTTTATTCCCCCCCTCTCCAACTCCCTTCCTCCTAGTTGCTAGGCAGCAATAGCAGTATTCCTAGACATGTATCTTTGGCGTTAATGTCTGCTGCATTTAATTTATGCCTTCTTTTCTAAAACAACAACAGGCATGATTTAAAACTGAATGTTTTCTGGTAGACTGGTAACATTTACAGGGAGAGCTGTGGTGCTTGTCAGGAGTTGCTTGACATAATCTAAAAATATAGATGTACTGTATGTGGCCACAGCCATCTTTCAAATAAGGTAAAATAACCCAGGATTACTAGAAAGCTTTGCTCTTGGTTGTCTATAATTCTAAATGTGATTAAAGTCTTTGGGATCATGGTTAGTTACTGTACTTGGAGGGAAATTCCAGAGATGCTACTTTTCTCATCTGAAGCCAAAAAACACCCTTATTTTATAGTAATATATGTAATTCAGAATCCTTTCAGTTGGGAAAAAAACAAGTGGGTAATGGGATGATTATGTTAAACACTCAGTCAGTCTTTCCTGGTAGACTAGCTTGTGTCATGAGTAAAAGTTCAGGGTTCTTAGAACTCATGAAAGGAAGAGGTGCCATTCTTGTCCTGTTACAGTCTCTTCCCCTATGTTTGGTCTCACTGGGGACTGCCAAAGGTAAGAGAAGTGATGTGTGCATGTGTGTGCAGAGATACAGAAGCAGATGAGCACAATTCAGAATTGGACTGTAGTCCAGTGTCTAAAAAAAATAGCATATGTGGTCTGATGTTTATATGGTGAACCACTAGGTATCCGTGTACCATGTTACGCATATTCAAGCCAATGAATAATCTAATTAAAAAAATACTTTGTATTCTGTAGCTCAGTAGGCGGATCAGCCTTCTTGTTTGTGTTACATTTTAGGTTTTGGGAGGTGTCTTGTGTACAAGAATGCCAAGTGTACGCTGAAGCGCTACACAAACCAGACGTTTGACAAAGTTATGGGTCCGATGTTGGATGCAGCTACCCGGAAACCAATCTGGCGCCACGAAATTTTGGATGCTGATGGTATCTGCTCTCCAGGTATGTCAAACTGCATGTTCGTCCATGGCGTGTTCAGAATCTTAGTAGAAATCAATGCTCCATTAGCGTTTCTTGTGCACCTTGTTTTATGCTGAGTGTTTTGGGGTTTTGTCGTGAAGGTTGACAGTATTGTAATGGAAAATTTAATAAAGGGCCTGAAAGCAGTGTAGTACCAGTCACTGGGTGTTTTTTTTCTCTGCATTAGAAAAGGGAGCTTTATATTTGAGTAGAAGAGTGAACCTTTAACAGTGAGAATCTATTGAAGCATTAGAACTTGTATCTTCTTATATCCCCAAACTGGCAAGCTTTTAGTGCTGGAGTTTTTTGCGGGTTGTCTCTCATGTTCTGTTGTTTTTTTAAGGATAGAAATAGATTCCTTACTATTTTGATTTCATGTGTCAAAATTTCCTAGCATGCTGTCAGTTAATGAAGTTGTTTGAGGAAGTAAAACTGTGTGGTTTTAGCACTCCAGAAGGATGTTTGGAGAGAGATAAGAAAATAAATACAACTACATTTACATAGGTGGATAGGTGTATAACTTTCCAATGATAATGGATTTGGGAAGGAATCCTCCCATACTGTCATCCTTCAGTTAGAAAATGGCTTAATAGATCTGCTGAGATCTAATAAGAAAGGTGTTGTAAAAGGCACTAAACTTAATTCCATTATAGCTACTCAATTGGGTCAGTTTTGCTCTTTAACACATCACAATGGAGCTTTCAAAGTTAATTAAGAAAAAAAGCAAGAATCTTCTGAAGTATTAGGATAGATAGGACTGGGTTGGACTCCAGACTGAGACTGTTCTCAGCATGTAGGTAAAAACCTGTTTGAGATGGTTCATGTGGACAGAAGAGACACACAGTGAAGTTCAATGTAATTTTGTGGAGAAAGTGGGAGGTAGGTACTTTGTGTGCAGTTTATCTGATCTGGTTTTCTGTCCATTATAGGATAAGGGAGTGGAGTGGTAAAAAGCCATGTATGACACCAGAATCAATAGAAATATGTAAATGCAAGGAGAGACTGATAGTAGTCTTGCACAGCTCATTGTGGAAATGATGTGATGTCACAAATTTAGGTGTGAATTTCTAAAATTTGTCAGTTAAAATGTTGCTTGTTAATATTTTCCACACTTAAAACAGATGACTTCAGATGTTTTTTGTGCAGTCTTCTGACCAGGGTATGTTGAATAGCTGTTCTCTCAGTGCACCCAGCATGCAAGCTGTTCTGTTTTGGTTTACTACTAGTTTAGTGATGCCCTTACCATGCAATATTTAGTAAAATAACATGGCATACTTCCTGGGCATTTTCCTCCCAGTTTGTTTTGCAGCTTACCTTTTTTCTTAAAACTTAAAATGTATTTCTAATACAGGTAGCCAGATACGGTTTCATGGTGCTTTTTTTTTCTTGATCTTTGTAGGTGAAAAAGTGGAAAATAAGCAAGTCCTTGTGAACAAATCTATGCCAACTGTGACCCAGACACCTCTGGAAGGAAGCAGTGTGCCTCAGCAGCCACAGTACAAAGATGTGCCAGTAACGTATGTTGCAAAGTAACTTTGTCGTTGGGGAAGGTACATAGAGGAAAAGTATCTGGGAAAATACTAAATTCTAGAAAACTCAAAGGAATAAACTTCCCTCTGCAAATTAGATCGAGTTCTCTAGGCCTTGATTTTGCACGGGATTTTGCAGGGCCTTGGTTATTCTCAGAAGTATGTGGCCACTTACTTACTCACTGATAAGTTATATTCTGACACCTGGAAGGCTGGAACTGTGAAGAGGGGGAGGAACTCTCATGAAGATGGATGCATAGAGAGGCATCCCTGAGTAGGTTTGTGGGAGAAAGTGAGGAGAGAGGTAAAACAGTGGAAGAGGGGAGATGTCACTCATGATAAAATGGTGGAGAAACAGGAGAAGAGCAGGATGAGTGGGAGGGCAGAGAACATGTGTGTACTCAGTGAGGTGGCACATCTCCTCCATACTGACTGCCACAGAAAATGGCCAGTGCTGACTGGTGCTCAGGCAGGAGGCCAGGAGATGGAAGTCTTCCTATCTCCAGGGGCTGACAGTCAGCTCATTATGGCCATTCCAATTGAAGAGCCACGAGTGAATGGGAAAGAACAATCAGTAAGACTTTTTCCCATCTGAAAGAACAAGAAAGGGCTTCTGAGGTGTGAGATTAAAATTTTGTGTTAAATGTAAAAATAAATAAATAATGAAGGGCTTGTCACTGTTTTGTGAGGAATAGCCTTGACAGTTTGGTAAATTAGCAGAGAGCAAGGCAAGCAATTGGTGCCCAGATCAGAAAGGCAGAAATAGCTTTGCTGTACATTTTTGTGTTTCATAAACAATAGAAAGCTCTAGGTTTACTGCTACAAGCGTATTACTAAGAAGTGAGGCAACAGTGTAATTTTGTTCTTAAATACTCAAGGTATATTCCTTAAACTCCCTTCTTCAATTATAACCCTATATTTGGCTTTTTTTTGTTTAACTGAAGATCCAGAAATTTCAAATAAATAAGGAAGCTTTTGCTGTCAAGAAGTGCCCATGTGTCAAAAAAAATATACCTTGTTCTTTACAAGCTCAGCTTAATTCTCTCTTAGGTTCTGTTGTATCTCTTGAACCTTTTATTTTCCAGAAACATACTGTACTCTGGAACTAATATCTAAACTTATATATGGGGAGCAAAGATTTTATATATATACATATATAAAAATTGCATGAAGATTACAGTTTGGCCAGAAGCTTACCGATACACAGATCGTTGTTTGTAACTTGTGTTTGGTTCATCGAAGTAAAACTGATGTTTTTGGCTTCTTCTACTAGCTACAAAGGTGCCACTGACTCTTACATTGAAAAAGTAATGATTTCGTCAAACGCAGAGGACGCTTTCTTGATCAAAATGTTGCTGAGGCAAACTAGACGTCCAGAAATTGGAGATAAATTTAGCAGCCGTCATGGGCAGAAAGGTGAGCTACACGTTTAATAAAAATAAATTCATGTTGTGTATGCCCACTATACATACATAATATCATCATCAATGTTTTCATTGATTGGTTCAGATCTTTTACGAATACAGTGATAGAAAACCATACTCCTTTTTTTGGTTTAGTTCACCTAATATAGCAACGATGTTTCTGAAACTGAAGAAAGGTATGGACAAACACAACTCTCAGTTGACTTATGAATCTGGAAAATTAAAAATTATCAGAAAAACAAACAAACAAACAAAAGACAAACAAAAAAAAAAGGGGGGGGGGGATGAGGTTTGGTTGGTGTTTTTTTCCAAGGTGAGAATTTGGGTTTAGGTGATAGGTTTGTCAGTGGGTTGTCAAGAGAGAGACTGGAGAAAAGAGTGAAAGGGTGATTAAATGGGAGGTTTGCAAGTCATCTGTGCAGACATACCGCTCTAAAGACTGCAAATAAATAGCTCAGAGGAATAGTGTGAAAGGGAAGCAAATCAGGAACACAACTAGGAGTGCATCAGCAGAGACCAGAAAGAAAGGGAAAATGTTTTTAAAAATACACCTGGGATGTGATCAGGAGCAGCTCTGGATCTTCACACCAAAAGCTGAAAATGGGTACCTGCTAGGAAGCTGCTTGGTGACATGTAGTTCTCAAATTTTAATGTTAATAGTAAGATGAAAATCAGGAACCTGTTTCCTCATCTGCTGAAAAAAGCATTGGACTCCCTTTGACCCTCATGTCAAGAAAAATGTTTCAAATCATCCTCTCTGAATTTCAAAGGGCTGGGAGGTGTGAGAGGGGTGTTAAGAAAGAAGTGACTGGAAACAGTCTGACTGTGGTTATTTAAAAGCATATTTTGATCCAATTGGTCTCAGTGTGGGGATAGGTTTTGGCATGTTCTCATCTCTCTATACACTTGGAAAATCTAGATTTTTAGTATTTGCAGCGTGACTTTCTGCCTTACAGTATATGCTGTGCTGTTACCTGAATGTTGTCCTCTTGTTACGTTTGTAGGTCTTATTTTGGTTTGAGAAGATTGCTTGGTCTCTTTTCAGATGTGGTGGGGAGGCAAAGAGTTTGATATCACCAAATCCTTTTCATTGCAGCACATACACCCCTTGTGATCTTGCCTTAATAACTACTGCAGTAAAAAATTTCTTCTTTGCTTTGACTTCTGAGGAACTGGAAGCAGAACATTGAGTGTAAAGCACACCAGCCTCTGACATTTAGTGACATAAGTATCTTCTAGATCTGTGTGGAGCGGCAGGGAACTGAGAAAATAAAAGAGGAGATTGTTTAAATTTGAAATGCTAATACTTAAAACCAGTTGTAGTTGATGAACTTTGCAGAAATACATCAAATTGCAGTACTAACTAAGGGACATCTTGCAAATGAGCTGGCCTTTTGTGAACAGCGTTCTCTTTGTCAGAAGACACATGGGAGAGAGTGTTTTTGTTAGGAGGAGCTCCCTGTAAGCATCCCTTTCAGCACCTTTTGACACAGTCCCACTCCACTCCCACCATCACGTTTGGTTTGATCTTGTGCTGATTCACCAATTCATTTGTTGTGATCCTGTATTTCTGAAGCAGAATGAAAGAACTGTGAGCGAATATGCCCTGGAGTCAGCAGAGATCTGGTACTTGACAATGTCCATATGTAGAACTGAGGCAACAGTAAGAGATGAAACTGCAACATGTGTCACTAATAGACAGGCAGTATGCAGCTCTGGACCTCTCTTAAATGAAGCTTAAACAGAATCACTTCCAGCATATTTAGTGCTTGTGTGATTGGAAGAGGTAGGAAGAGTGGTTGCTTTCAACTGACCCCCAGGCACAAACAAGAAGTGATTCCTATGGAATGTGACATTTTTATAATGTTCCATGCCACTGTTCGCTTCTTTACTCATGTCTGTAGCCTGAAGTCAAACTTGCACTCCTTAATGACTTTCTGGGGCTGTGGAAGTACCGAAGCGTCAGTGGCAACGAGATGGCCAGGTGTAACTGAAGTGCATGTCATGACATGCAGAGCTAACCACGGTAACCCACATTTCTGCAGTCTCCAGTTTAGGTGATCAGGAGCAAACCTGTCAATTAGAAGGGGTAAAATGGGTAGAGAAGGCAGTAGTTGATCACAAAGTCAGCTGTTACTAGATGTTGCCTCAAGTTTGTGTGTTGTCTGTAAGACAATCAACGCAGTTTTTCTCCAACTCTCTCCAAGGTCACCCGTACTTCACAGTGTCTTCCCACAGACCCACAAAACTGGTCCTCGAAACTCTGTATTCTCAAGAAATATTTCCATTGTTTCTGTTGTCATTAAGAAATAGAAACTCTTCTGATGAGCATTGAAACATTTCTCCTGATTATATTTTTAAGATGGCTTTTGGTCTAAAAGTAGGAAGCTATTCTCACTGAGTACCCAAGCAATTTGGAAACTAGTACTGTTGGAGGTTTCAGAAAATTAAAGAAGCAGGAGTACATTCTTGACTTTCCTTATGAAATCCAGTCTAGTTCTTAGCCTTATAGGATAGTTTCAGTAGGTGAGGAGATAAAGATCATTAGCTTCAGAGGTGAACAGAAGGAGTTGAACAGTTGCAATGGTTCAACTGCCCTGTTCCTTCCTTTTCTCAAGGAGGGTCCTCCTTCAGGAAGGTTTTGTGTAGAGTCTCTTTTAAGTACTTCTTGAGTCTCATGCACAGTGAAGTTGTGCGGTGCTTAAAAGCCTGTGACTGCTGTTAGAGCAAAGCCTATTTCTTGATATATTTTGAGCTTCACCCAATTAGACCTTTCTCTTTAGAAGTGGTAAGCAGCATTTTAGCAGCAAGTTATCATATAACAATACAGTTGGTACTCTGCGGGGTAATTTTTCTTACTAGAATTAAAAAATTACCAAAACCCTACAAATTATATTAAAGAAGCTGCTTGGTTAATCACGATAAATATGTATGTGGATTTGCATGAAAAAATCAAGCAGGTTAGGTTTTTCTCCTCGTTTGGCCTATTGATGTGCACCTATTGAAATAGTTAGTTGAACAGAATTTAAGTGGTACTGACTTTTGTATCTCTTCAAAAATTAAGAAAAAGGGTGCTCCACAAATCTAGAACCATCAGAGGAAAAAAAAGTGGAAGAAAGACAGAAGGAGACAGAATTGTGTCAGGCAGGCTGCAGTATGTCTTTAGGGTGCAGAGGGCCTTCCATAACACTAAATGTACATAAGGCATCTCGCAGTCTAGAGCAAACAAATACCTGTGGAAATCCCATGGTCGTGAAAATCAATATTCTAAATGCTATAGGAAACTTTGAGAGCACCCATGATTAGCCTGGCACTGCATCAGGAACACTGTAGTGTTGCCCTACAGAGTTTGCAGGCATGTGCTTGTAGCTGTGAAGTACATCAGGCTGTAGTAATCCCTTGTGAGCAGGGGAGTGATCATATTCTAAATTATTACATTCTGCTAGGACACATAGCCTTCCTGGTGGTGAACCTCCCAGTTCACTGGCTTGTAGTGTGTTATGGGAAAAGATGTTACACTAAATGGGAGAAAGGAGAAATAAAGATAAGATACCTTTGATAGATACTAAGAAAAAATACTGACAAGAACAGTGAAGTACATTGTCTTGCAGCTTAAGTATACAACGAAGAACCAAATACTGACAATGACAGAACTGGAGAAAAGGTACGAAAAGGAAAGAAAAAATCTCCTTTGATAGCTGTTTAAAATTATATCTAGTATCAACCTTCTCTGACATCAAACCGGGGAAGAATCAGTTGTGAAACAGAAGTCATAATATTAACAGTTTAACTTTTTCCATTGAGAGAATTTTTAATAAGCCCTGAATTCTTCTCTCATCTTTGCCTGAATGCAGGCTATTGCCACTCCAAGTTTATTTTGTGAGTGTTAGCTTTAAGCCTGTTATAGGGCCATTTAAACCTAGGATGAGCTTAAACTAACAAGTACCATGGTTCAGTGAGAAGGAGAGAAAGCATATTTCTGTCTGTATTATCAATCTTTTTTGTGAAATATTTTTATTTTCTGGAAGGAATACATGAAGATGAGATTTGATTTTATGGAATTGTAGTGGTAGTAGTTTTAAAATAATTAGATATGTGCAAAATAAGAGATTGCACAAACCATGTCTGAAGTTTTTTTTTATGGTCTTTTTCCTGTATTCCAAATTGATTTGTATTTCAAAGCTGTGCTTTGTCACTGGGGCAGAAGGAAGCAGAGTAAGGGAATTAGAAAGTGTCTAGGATACAACAGATTAAATCTCAGAAACCAGCTTTAGCCTTTTGTTCCAGAAAAGCCTTTCGTTAAATATGTAGGTAGATTTTGTAGGCCTCTGTAATAATACAGATCTATGTCACTGCCTCTGTATTTGCTACCTTCTTTGTGTCCTCTCACATGTCAACATGGTATTGGCAAGGGTCACCACTTCTGGCGTGTCCACCACACCCTCTTTTCCCGCGAGTCTGTGCTTTAAATACACTCCTTCCAAACTGCCTGTAAAAGGTTGCCTTTCCTTCAAGGCCTGTCAAGAGAGAAGTATATGGGGAGAAGAAAAAAAAAAAAAAACCACAAAACAAATGAGGCCACCATGTTGCTTTCCAAAATGCAACTATTTTGCTCTGTTTCAATATTCATCTTCAAACTGGATGTTGCAGGAAGATCTTTGGGACTGGGACTTTCCCTGTAGTCTGTAAAGTCTTTAAGCTTCTACCATCTCACAAATAAACAGCTATCTACCGGAGGGGATTTATCCTGGGCTGCAGGACTTTGTTTTAACTATATTGCATCATATATTTTCCGGAAGGATAAAGAAACTTTTTTTGTTAATGATTTTGTTGTTTTAATCTTGTATTCTTCAAGCAAAGTCACTTTTCAAAGCGCAGAAGGCTAAAGAGTTGTTAAGCTAAAGAAGCTTCATCTGAGTTCCATACAAACTAAATTATTATATTTCCAGATTTCCTCTTGCTTTGCTACAAGTCACAATGAGGAAAAAGTTGGGCTCCTTTGATGTGAAAAAAAGCAATATAACACTTCTCTGAAAGAACATTTCTCAGTCTCTCATGTGAAAAAGGATTAACACCTCCAACAAAGGTCCTGTAGATCACAGAACTAAGCAGCAATACTGAACAGTATTCCTGAGGAGTGGAAAAACTGTATTTAAGCAAGAGATTGTTTGAACTGGCAAACAGAAGCTTTTTAATAGCTGAAGATCTAAGATAAAGGATTAAACCTTTCTGAAGTATCTGCACTTAAACAACTCTAAAGACAAGGAAGCAAGTTTAAATTCATGAAAGATGGTCTTTGTTTTCCTAAATGAACCATGTTCTTTAGTGTCAAAACAAAATCCATTCACAGCATTGTCAATTACATAAACTTCATGACAATACCACTTATCTAACAAAGTCTGACCTTGCTTACTCTCTGAAATTTTTACTAGTTGGGCAAGCAGAAGGCAGATGCCCAATTTTCATAGTTGAGAACAGCTTATCTTTCTCCTTTTAATGGGCACTTGTGCAGTGTGTATAAGCAGAGCACATAAAATAAGATGTTAGTTTTAAATGGCTACTTGTGTCATTTTCCCCCTTGTTACAAGTCAGACTTAGGACTTTATCTCTAGTAGAACATCAGTGGGTTTATAGTAATTAAATGGTTGAAGTGGCATTAAGAAGAATTTGCTGTTATCGACTGCAGGAATGTGTGATGATTAGTTAGTTATTAGGCATCAGGAAAGGTAGGGATTTCTTAGCTTATTTTTATCTTCAGAAGTTGAATATGAGAAAATGTAAGAATGCTATTAAAACTTCTCATGCCATTTTTTCTGTTTATTTTTGACAAAACCACAGCTTAGCTTGCTGTCTTAAGAAGAAAATTACAGCATTTTTTTATCTCAAGCAGCAAACAGGTAACCTTCTGACCTTTTCAGTAAATCCTCAACTGAACCTCTGAAATTAGGGTGATTTAGCGTTTTATGGCACAGAATAAAAATCTCTAATTCTGTTTCCAAATAGTGTATCCTGAACACACATTTTATTAAGCTCTTGACTCATTCAGCCATGTGTATTTTGTAAAGTTCCTATGGTTATTGTTTTACAATAGCTG
The DNA here is from genome assembly GCA_013399855.1 of Oxyruncus cristatus. Classification (NCBI taxonomy): domain Eukaryota; kingdom Metazoa; phylum Chordata; class Aves; order Passeriformes; family Cotingidae; genus Oxyruncus; species Oxyruncus cristatus. The sequence goes on along the minus strand of VXAY01005783.1, from coordinate 1,533,635 downwards.
CTTCCAGAAGCATTGTAAGGGTTTCAATTAATCAGCTCTTTGTGTGCTTCAGACTATGCAAATTTATCACATCAGACCATTCAGCAGCTCATGGGAAAGCAGTGTACAAACTGTATTGTCTTCTAGCACCTCCTCTCATTTAGAGTGATGTTTTTAATAAGAAAACTAATCAAGTTTACTTATGCATTATTTATCTGTTAATTTTAATTCTGTTCTTTACCTCTTATGTCAAATGGGATGTAGCAAGTGATATGATAGATCAGTGAATGATTCAATATTGAACAAAGCTTATGTGATGCAGCACTTTTTTCTTCTAGACTAGTTTTATGCTTAGTTAGCCAACACAGTTAGTAATTAGAGAGTTTTGAAACAGCTGTACTTTTTTTGTTTAGCCTTACTAATTTTTGCAGATCTGTTTGTCACTTGTCCATAATATACAGCCCTGTGTTACAGCTACCACTTCACTTAATTATGTGACATAGTCTTTATTTCTCAAGAGTATTCCCAAATTCTGGCAAATCTGGTAAACCTAAAATAGATGCCTTTCAAGTTAGTTTTAGTTCTTTTAACACCGTATCATTAGAATAAGTAAACAAGCACGTTTAGTAGTGCGCTTCTTTTTATCTTGCTGATAGAAACTGGTATTACTGCTGCTTCTATTCACTTAGTCTCCTTTTGCTCTCTAATGTCCCTCCTGCTGGTAGTAATTAGTTTCTATATTAGGTTGTTTTGACTTATTTGATGATTTTTTTTTTTTTTTTCATTTGGCATGTGTGTGTATAGAAGGCATCTTATCATAGCCCGGTGAAAAACTTTCCCATACTGTTGTGTTTTGTCCCTGCCCCCTTCCAGCCGCCCCCCTTCCCCCTCTGCTAAACTGGGGTTTTACAAGTCTGGGTATGTTCGTGGTTGTCAGCAAACTGTAAAACCAACCACATGAAAGGTAGCAATTCTGGAAAGCCAAGTTTCTGCTGATTAGGAAAAGAAACTCTTAAAGGACAAAAGTACAGCGGCGAGGGGATCTTTATGCTCTGTCAGGGCCTCGTGGAGGTACATGGGTTGGAGATGCTGTCGGCATTGATGCTGATAACTGCATAGTCAGGGGGCTGTCATTTACTGGCTGGCATACAATAGCATTGAAAAACACTGCCAATGGCGGTTTTATACTTGCATGTTAAACCGCTGTAGATGTCTGATTTAGGTTTATTCTAATTTAAATTGTTACCCTTGCATTAAGCTGCCCTGCTTATTAATGCATTTTTTTTTCTTTTTGATACCATAAACATTTTGTAGCATTTTCGCTGATTTTCCCTCTTAAGATGACATTATGAAATTGATATACAAAGGTTTTTTCTAGAATTTGATTGTTTTTCAGTTGAAAAGAAATGAGATGTTGCAAGCTGCTAGATGCTTTCTAGCTCAAACAAAATCCACATTAAAAAAAAAATTGTTTTTTGCTTTGTCTGCAGCCTTTTCTGATTGTTAATATTTGATTCTTGTACTAAATGAGACTCCAGAATCTATAGATGAGAGCCAATTCAGGCCCACTGCAGTATAGCATTTAGTCTCAAATTGTATCGCTCGATTTCAGATGCAGCGTATAAAAACTGTGAGGGGAAGGGAAGTAAATGAAACCAAATTATTTTGTATGTTCTCTGTGAATGCTGGGGATCAATTTTCACGTGATGTCTAAATCAGTAACAGTTAAAAAATACTAGCCTGTAGTAAAGCCACAGAGCAAAATTGCTTACTAGTTTTAGTGTGCCCTATTTATGAATGTTGTATGGGGAGTACTTGGGCAGCTCAGTTGTGAAACACAGTTCATACTTGGACAGGGCAATGTTTGGAACTTGAAGCTGTCTTAAATCCAGCCTCTTCTTTTCTCTTTACTGTTTTATTAGCCAGTTGCAAGTGATAATACCACTTGCGTGGATTAATTCACTTGATCGCTTTTTTTGCAGCTGTTGGCTTGCCTGGTACTCCCCTGCTGCAAGCCCGGCTCAGTGATCAGGCATGAAAAAGAGTAGCAAATTCAGGAGCTTAAAGTGCAGACCTGCAAGCATTAGTCTCTCAAAGAGCTTCTGAAGGCAAGCGATCGCAAGATAAAATCAGGTTTACTTTTTGAAATGAATGGAAGTTACTTACTTCTACAAGTAGTGTTGTACATAGGAAAGGTACCTTTCAGCTTTTTTAAGTTTTTTATGAGTAAGAATGAATTTTCTTAAAACACAGGGGAGGAAGAAGCTTCTCTCTGTCCTCTAAATACACAGAGACATGCTATAGATCTGTTATAAACTCTTAAAATACAGAAGCTTAGAATTGAGGCTTTATAGCTTTCCCTTTTTTCTTTCTTCTTTTTTTACCCCCCCTCTGTAAAATAGAAACTTTATAAATGGCCTAGTGAGCTTCACATTGCTGGATTCTGTCTAAATATTTTGTTTTTAACTTCTAAGCTCATTATGCTGTCTTTGTGTTAACTTGTATTAAAATCTGTCAGCTATGACTGGTCTCATAACCACAGTCAGCGGACCAGAATAAGTTAATTATTTACTTGTGTCACTAGTGCTCTTCATCTAATGAAATGCACAGCTGTGTTAGATCTGCAGTTGGGTGTGTAGGTCCTATTGTTACACAAGTCAGCGGAGGGTAGAAGCCGCTATGATGGAGAGCCCTCAGTTCTTTCTGCTGTTCTGCCTTTCTGTGTCGATTTCATGGATCTTTTATCATTCACTTTCACACAAAACAAACAACACAGTGGCTGTCTGCTATGGGAACCAGCTTGGCATATAAAAGGTTTTCAGAGCCTAAAGTAATTTTAAGTTAGCTAAGATTTAATTTTTGGCTTACAGGTGCCGTGAAGTCCAGATGCAACCTAATGCTTTCTTAGAAGTAAATGCAAATAAGGCAAAACGTATGCGCCATAACACATAGACAAGAAAGTATTAATGGATAAAATTTTAGGACAAAACAAAAAGCTGCACACACAAGAGATAGTGGGTGTTTTTTAGTCGGTTTGCCTTTTTTTTTTTTTTTTTTTTTTTCATTTTCAGCAAATGATTGCTGCTTGGCAAGGGAGGGCTGGAAGGATGTTATTGATTTATCACAGTAGAACAATGAAAATTAGTTTCAATAGGTTTAAAAACTAAATACAACAGCACACACACGCACACCCCTTTGCCCCAGACTCTCCAACCCTTTTTTTTCTGCTCCCTTCCCCCACACTTACCATTCTCATTCTATTAACTACTGTCCCATACACCTATCCCTGTCTTGCTTGGACAGTGGAAGAGGAGCTCCCTCCTGAGCAGACGCCAATATCCCCCTGTGAACTGGCTGGTCAGGGGATGCCTTTTTAGGGATGTAAGCAGTACCCTCAGTCTTCCAGGAGCCCCCTCCACTCCAGGACTGTTCCCAAAGCGTGCTCTGGCACAGTTGCAGCAGGCTGATCTCAAATAGCTTGCAGACTTTTTCAGCTCTAAGGGCTTCTGGAAGAAATTGTCCAGCTGAAACAGTAGCTTTGGTTCAAAGGAGTATGGGCTTAAGCAGCTGCATTTTAGCACCTGAATTTGAATGTCAAATCTCTTGATCATTTATAGCTGCAGTATGCTGACCTGTAGTATTCACTGTAGAAAGAGTTGTAAGGGTTGGAAGGAAAATCTTGGGATGCATGATAGACCATTTTAAATGAGTTTTCATGTTTCTGTTTACTCTTTCCTCAATAGTTTTAGAGTTTGGAGGGTTTTCTTTGTTTTACATCCAATACTGATAGAGACTGAAAAAAGCTTCCAAAACTTTTAAAGGAACAGTTTGTGTTCATGGACCGACAAAATCAAAACAGTCTGTGGAGTGGATCGTACTTTGTAATTCTGGAAAGCAGTCTTTGCTCAGCAAAGGAATGCTACCTGAAAAAATCTTTGTTGGTTTTTTTATGTATTTTCCTCTGTTTATCTCCTCTCAGTCATTGTCAAAGTCCCGACTTGGTATGTTTTTATTGACAGTATTTAGCAAAGATACATCTGATAAACAAATTTCAAATCAATAATAATTTTGGATGTCCAAAGACATATTGGAAGAGGCCACCTTTCTTAATTTTTTTCCCGGGAAATTATAGCATCAGCTTTAAAAAATAGGTCTCCCTTGAGGTGTTCCAGTGAGGTGGACAGAAGTTTCTGATTGCCTCTGAAAACTGGACCTCAAGCTTTCTTTCCTAATTTGCTATCTCGCGAATCACTGAGAGCATTATGTAAGGGCATGCTAATTTTGCGAGTCCTGTCACAAGGGCTCTCTTCTGGTCTGCAGGTTGGGAGCACTGGTCATGGTAATGAATCTGGGTAAAAAGTGATCCATGAGAAAGAGAGGAGGAGGAAAACACTAAAGAAAATCTGGTGATGAGCGTCAGCCCTGCTGGTGGTTTGCTGTTTTGTGAATTGAAATGTTTTCTCTTCTGCAGGGGTGTGTGGACTGATTGTTCCTCAGGAAGACATGCCATTTTGCGATACAGGAATCTGTCCAGATATCATAATGAACCCTCATGGCTTCCCATCGCGTATGACGGTCAGTGGTTATGTTACAATTAAAGAGACAGTGTCGCCCGATAGGGAAAGAGAAGGAGGTTAGCCAGAAGAGACAAAAAAGCTCGAAGCATGATTTCACTGAGTATTCTCCAGTCATCATGCCGCACGCTTGCTCTCCTATAAGTATTCAGGCTTCTGCTTTCACTCGTTTTGAAGCATCTGACTGTAAAAGGAGTAGGGATGCAGGCTGTTTGTGCGTCATTCTCATTTTGTTCTGTATCAAACTAAGAGGAATGCAGTTGAATACTTCACTTGCACCCTTTCTGTTTGAGAATTTCTTGCTCTCCCTCCTCCTTTCCTATTGCCTGTGCCCACTAAGTTGTCTGGGGCTCACTGAGAGGTGAAGGTTGGAGAGGAGTTTCAATTGCAGTTCTAGACCTATATATCTGTATATCTAGACTTCTTACGTTATACATGCCTTCCTGGAACTGATGCAAGTCTTGCACCTGCGCTGCGGGGTCACAGTAAATACCTCACCACCTGGCCTTTATAGGGGACCTCACCGATTACTTGGTACAGCCTCTGATCTTTATTCCTTTGTTGGCGTCTTTCCTTCTGTTCCCCGTGCTGCACTGCAGCGTGTCAGTCTCTGAGGCTGTTCCCTACAGCAGACGGCCATGCTGGAGGATGCCCATTTTCCAGACGACTCAAAAAAGTGGAACTGCCTGACTCTGGACCTTAAGAGGTGTTCCCAGACCCTGCCATGAGTCCAATTTTTCCCCTTGACATAGGTTCTTCCCTGTCGTTGGGTTTCTTCCACTCCTCTTGCTGCATGCAATAACCCAGGCTGCCATGTCAGTCACTTTGCCTGACAAACTTATGCCGTGACCTGTCCAGCATTGTGCCCACACTACTGACCAGGCTGTTAACTCTGCTTTTCTTTGCACAGGTAGGAAAGTTAATTGAACTCCTAGCTGGAAAGGCTGGGGTCCTCGATGGCAGATTTCACTATGGAACAGCTTTTGGCGGCAGTAAAGTTAAGGATGTGTGTGAAGATCTTATTCGCCATGGTTATAACTACCTAGGGAAGGACTACGTGACATCTGGTATCACTGGGTAAGAATCTGCTGTATAGATTTACATTTTTCAGGAGAGGTGGGAAATCCTGTTGGGACACATCTGAAAAATCTTCTTATGTCTCAGAGGAGGAACTTTCTCTTATTTGCAAACTGCTCTGTGAGATGGAGAAAAGGGGGTGAAGAATGGCATGAGTTTATTTTTTCTTAGAAGTATTTTGTGGTTCCACATTTTAAGAGTTACTAGGATATATGTTGCATAATGGGAATGGCCCGTGTGGTACATCTGAAAATTTCCCAGCTTTTACTGCCTGACAAAAAAAAGCTAAAATCAAGGTTTTCTGTCTGACAGATTGTAAGAAATTCCAAGTTTCTGTTGGCAGAAAGTCTTATATGCTTGGAATGAGATAAGCATTTTCATGTTGACTTTAATAATACTGTAAATATGGATTTGGAGGCAAGCATCTGTTCCTTGGGAATATTCTGTGTGCGCTTTTTTTTTTTTTTCCTCTTTCAATTATACAATGTTTCAGTCTGGCATAATACTCTAGTCTGGAAACTTCCTGCTGTGTTGATCAGACTGGCTTCTGAGAACAGAGTTCAAAGAACATAAGATAGTTTAGGAACAGGAAAATGCCATATGGCTTCACATGCCTGCCCTTCCAAAATGTATCTTAATCCTACCTTCCTGCTATTTTTATTATCCTTCCAGTCCCCTTCTTCTCAAGGAAGGAGTTTAGGTCTCTTTTGCAGGTTTTTTTATATACTTTTAATTGCCTTTCCTACCAACTTATTCCATATGTTGCTTCTCTTTTTGCTTCAGAGATATGATTTTGTTTTCCTTATTCACTCCATATTCCATAAATTGTATATTTAATATTCTGGTGTTGAAACACTTTCTGTTGATGTATCATGGTAGCTTTTAAAAAAATCTGACTAATCATGTTTCCTAGGGAGAATAAAATCATTTAGCTCTAAAAATCCCCCCTCCTGAAACTTCAGCTTTGTAGAGACTTTGCTTAAGGATACTGTTACTTTTTTTTCAAGCAAATTTCACAGGCTTAATCTGTTTGTTATGAAATTTGAAGGCAGATTTCATAACAATGTGAAAGCTTGCAAATTTCAAATGTCTAGTTAACTTTTATTATTTTCTTCAGTGATCAGCTTTTGGAATAACACTGCACAATGTCAGTAATGACTCCAAAAGGGAGGTGCAATACTGTTGTCTCCTGCTTGTTTTTAAGTTGTACATACATTTATTTCTTTCTTTAGACGAACCAGTGGCCATGCTGTGTCTGTCTGTGGTAAATCTGACCATTCCTAGTCCTGAAGGTGGTAGTTGGGCTGAATGTGGTAGCTGGGAAATGACTGAGCACTTTTCACTGTTGCTTTCTGATCTTCAGGTGCTTACACAGTTCTTACAGTTGGGGGTGTTTTTAACACAGAAGTCTTTAGCCATTACTCTAGCTCATAGAATGGAGTAACACCCTCTGTATTGCTTACAGATGTTCCCAAGCTGATGCAAGTGCCTAAAAACGGTCCTCAAGAGCCCTTTACTCACCTCATCTGAGCCCCCAGTGCCAGCCAGGGCAGCGGGTTTTGTCCTGTGGATGCTGAGCAGGGCTGCAGGGGCAGCTGTGCTCATGCACAGCCACTCCAGGAGGGCTTTCATCCCTCTGGGTCTTGGGTTGTGCAAGAAGTGGAGTGCAGGGAGAACTAGGGGATGTGAGAACACTGTTAAGCTCATAGTGCGCCTGTGCTAAGCTGTTCTTGCAAATGCAAATTTCTTAAAGGCCTCCTACAAAAAGAGTGTTTTGAGCATTTGTGCTGCATATATTTGTTTACATATATCCTTACCTCTGTGAAGGAATGTAAATAGAAATACCCTAAGACACTCTTCAGGGTCTGACACATTTACAGTCCGTGTTGGTTACTGATGACACTGTTGAAACACTCTTGTACAGGGAGAGGAGGAACTTACCATGATACAGCTGAGACAGGCACCTGCAGCTATAGCAGCATGTCTGCCCAGCACAGGACCAGAGTTCAGGAGCTTGTTCCTCTCGGGAGAGGATACGGCAGCATATGGTGTTGGAAGTGTTCAGAAGGGTTCCATGGGGGCGGGGTTCAGACTGGTTGCCCAAAAAGCCCAAACATATTTTTGTAGGACTCATGATTTCCAAATCGTTTTGAATTTCTCCTGTACACGACACTCTTGGTGTGTGATAACTGTGCATATTGGTTTTCTTTTGTTTTTTATTCTTTCAGGGAACCTTTGGAAGCATATATCTATTTTGGCCCTGTGTATTACCAGAAATTAAAGCATATGGTGTTGGATAAAATGCATGCAAGAGCTCGAGGACCCAGAGCAGTGCTCACCAGGTATTGTTACAGGCTAAGCACAAAATGCTTGTGTACATTCAGAAGTGTGCCCTGCTGACTGATGCGTATAAAACAAAGTTTGTTTACCTTCTCATACTTGACACAAAATGCTATAACCTGTTATTACACTGTTGCAGACTAAAAACTCTCATAGTAGACTGTGGCAGGAGGTTGTTCTGAATGTCCAGAATATGTGGTCCAAAACTGAGCTTGCTTCTCAAACTTGTTAGCAATTGTTAAAAATACCATCTGCTGAATCACAGTACACACTGTGGCCCCTTCCTGTCGGATTGCCTGGCATCGTAGGCATCTTAGGAGGTTTATTTTTTCTTTAGCTTTGTACTTCTACAAAATCAATTATGAGTAGAAGGAAGAAATTTTTTTCTAATATTTCAGCATACTTTGGTAAACAGCAGGTTAATATTGATGCAGCCCCTGTCTTTGCCTGTCAAGACAAAGCAAATGGATTGGCCCTAGGGTAGTGCAAGCAAGCATTAGAATAACATGCAGCCCTAGTGTACTGTACTTTGCCTCGCAGACTCTTCCATTCAATTCTAAAACAGAATTTAGGCTTGTATGTGCCAATTCACCGTTATCATTCAATACCCTGCTGGAGAATAGCACTTTCGGACAAATAAATGGCAAGAGTTACAGAGATTCCAACAGTGAACGTCCATTTTTGTTTGCCCAGTTACAGACATGTCCTCAGTTCCTCTGCACTAAGCCTGAACTTGGTTTTCTCTCCAACAAAATGATTGCTTACCATGTTGGTGTCTTTTGTTGCCGAATATTCAAGTCAAGCAGATGTACTCTGAGTAATAGGTAATATAAGCCCCTGAAGGTGGGCTTATATTATCTGGACCCTTTGGGAAATTTGAAACCTCCTGCTTTTACTGGTGCTACTTACTTTTTCTTCTTAAAGCCAAGCTCCATGGCTGCTTGCGCTCGCGTTCTAAATTGCTGATACTCCTTACTCACAAAAAAGAGTTCAGTGGCACAGGCTTTGCTTTAGGGGTGTTTCTGGTGGGTCATTTAGTTCACCTCTCTTCATCACAGTAGGATTATTTGCTAAAACTTGCCAGAAAATTTATTTCCAGCTAATCCTCAATATTCTAGCAAAGTCTATTCCAAATGTCCTTCGCCAGTCTTTTTGGACTATTATGTACACTGTTATACATCACCTGCTGGCACGGTGGTACTCTTCTTTTTGACGAGTCAAAATTTGTACTGATTCTGACAGTAGAAATCTTTGTACTGTTTTTAAGATGTAAGCACAGCCATGTCTATCCTGTGCTTACTCTTCCCTATAACAAGCATCATTCATATTCTTGAATTCTTAATTTATTTTTATGCCTCTTATCACATGCGGATCCACTTCTCTTGCTCTGTCTGCACAGTAAGTTAGCAAGTCTGTCCTCTTAATGGGTGCAGCTTCTACCTGTTGATGAGCTGTTGGAGAATGGAGGTGCAGGTCTATGCTTCATACAGAGGTGTCTTTCTCTTTTGCTTTTCACTGCATATTTCCTGTGCCTTTTTGCTTTCCAACCTCACGCTGTCACTAGGGCAAACTGAAGTTGTCTCGCATTTTCCATGGAAGTAAATACCGGGGAAAGAAATCATGACGAGTTTTCGTAATTCTTGTCTGAACTTTTCCATTAACCACATTGAGAAAAGCAAGTGTAGCACAACCATTATTTCTTACCACAGCTTGCTTATATGAACATAAATGATATTCCCAAATAACAGGCTGGCTGCCCCATTTTCTCTTCTTTAGTGTGTTAGGCATCTTATTGGTGCTTCACATGAAAATTAAAACTATCTTAGCTAGCAGTGCACAGAATTTACTGGAACTCCTGGCTTACCCAAATCCCTTGATCTGCTTTTGTACTGTTTCCCCAACTTCTCAGCTGTTTAGAGATACTGAATTTAAATGAAACCTAAATTCCAAATCAACGTAATGTTTATATGTAAAGATGAAGGTGGTGTTATTTCCCCCACCCCTTACTTTTTGTATATTCTTTGTTCCTGTCAACAGCATCATAACTATGTAACTACGGCTCTTTATCTGACTTTCAGGAAAGCTAATGGATACTCAATTTATGCTGCCTCTTGACTAGTCTTTTAGGAATTTTCTTTTTTCTCCTCAACTAATTAAACATTTGTTATTGCTGTTGCCTCTGCGGAGAAAGTCTGCTTTGCCAACTTTCATACTCACTATTGTTTTATCATCCATTGCACTTCCTGGAGAGTAGATTGCATCTAACATTCTTTTTTGATTTTAAAAGTAATCCTATAACAGCTTCCAGTGTGGAATGTGGCTGTCACTGTCTTGAAATGCATTTTATTATATATCAAATGTACCTTAACTGACACAGCAAAGCTATATTTCCATCTGGAATAAGGCAGAAGACTTGAGCTTCTTGAACATCACTGATTCTAGCTATTGTTCTGATTAAAACAAGACCTTGTAGAATTGCAAAGCAGCACTTTTTGTCAACACAGTCAAAACCCACGAGGATGTTGCCCCTGAATTGGTACTTGTTAAATGAACTGCAATACTTCATTTCAATGCCATGAGTAGTTGACAATTAATTTATAATATAATTTTTCTACATGCATGGTTGTTCTGATGGACATTGTGAGAGCCAGTTCCTGTTATACTGGGGGGAGGCAATGTGATGACACTGGTCAGGGCTCCCCTCTGTGCTCTGGGGCTGGGAGAGGACAGTACTCCCTTCTGCTCCAGGCAGTGCTTTTTAGGTAATACTTCACTTTTTGGACATCAGTGTTTCAGCCAACTACTCCATTTTGAATTAGCCACTGGTTTTCCCTAACAGGCACAAGGGAGATATGCTGAGACCTACAAGGCCTACTTTTATTCATGGGGGTAGACTTATTTCTCCCCACTGGCCAATGAAACAAGGAACAAGACCATTAAGCTGAACCCAGTGTTCTCACAGAAAATGTAGAATTAGTGCCAATAAAGTCTTAATGTGCTTAAAAACACTGAAGTTAATTGTTTTGTGCTTTTCTCTAAAGGCAGCAGTTAAACAGAATGAAGAGCACTTGGTCTTATTTTTTATTTAAAGAATCACTGTGTTTTATTTAGCCTTTAAGGATTTTAAGAACTTACCTTTTTTTCTTAATATTAAAAATATCTCTTTTTAATGATATTCACAATCTTATTTTCAAGAGTCTGCTTTGTTTTCTGATGTTATATTTAGAATAAAAAAAGAAGTTAGTTGCCTGGGGCAACAGCTGCACTGTACGTGTGTATAGAGGGAAAGGAGAAGCTCAAATGCCTTATAAATACTATTTTAACATAATCAACAACTTTTGGTTGTGAGGAATTTTCAAACTTCTGTGAGCTGGAAGAAGAATCTGATAGACTCAGGAAGCAAGAGATAGACTTCTTTCAAAGGCCCAGTCTCAATACTGAAATTTTTGGTACTTCAGAAAACTGTTTTTTAGGTAGGGAGGTTTTTGTTTTGTTTTCTTTTAATGAGGTCATACTGAGAGTGGGAGTGAAACATAGAAAAGCTTAAGATTGAAATTGGGGGTTTTTTTTTGGGGGGGACCTTTTTGTATTTTTTTTAATGGGATTTCATCAGCCTTAGAAATCTTCATCCTGTATCTGTTGGAAAAGCATGGCATATCAACCCATGGAGTTGAGATGCCATAATTTTTCAAGAGGTTTTATCCTCCCATCGTTGGATTGACACTTTATTTGGGCTCACGTTTGTAAAGCTATTTTGCCATTTTATCCTGTGGAACAGCAGCTGGTGAAACTTCCAAAAGTAGGCTTATGCATTAAATAATATTATAAAAGTCAGTTTGTAAAAAGAGGTCGGGCGCTTCCAGCACCGTAGCAAATACCTGTATCATTGGAGGTCCAAACTGCTTTTAAAATCTGCCTCTTGGGACTTCAGAAGAGAAACTGCATTCAGCACAGGGTTAGTCCTTTAAAACACATCTCAACAGTGATGGTGCCATCCTTTGGAGAGGGGGCCCTGCAGAGTTTAATCAGGATGTAAACAACTTCTATCCATTCTCCCAACAGTGAGAAAAACACAAGGTTACATGAATGAAAAGGATGATTTGAATTACAAGCAGATTAGTTTTAAAGTTCCAGTGTGGTCAAAGTAAGAGAAACTACTTCTCCCTAAAAACAAATACAACTTATATTTTTAGAAGATATTTTTGCCTGGTAATTAGATATATTTTTTACTTGTTACAAAAGATTATTAGATGTTGAAAACTTTCATAAATCCTTTTCTCTGAGTTGCAGTAAGTTAGCAAAGCCTTTTTTAATGTCTTAAAAAAATCAGTTGTTTGAAATAAGATGAACAAAATATACTCCAGAAGTTATAGGCCAGATCTGTCACTGAATATTCTAAGTGGAGTACAGTGCTACAGGCATCAGAAACAGGAGGTTTCGCTGAGCCGTTAAGCCTCAGTAACATGTTAAATTTCTTCTCTTTGCTGTCGTGTTTCAGGGAATATACTGAGATTGAAATATTTCAATAAATATATAATAAATGTATTTAATATAGTAGTGTTTCAGAAATTTAGGATTGGTTTTGCCTCATAGCTTGCTCTAATGTTTACAACTTAAGTGTTACAGCATTGTGCTAATACATTAGAGTAGAACTGATACTGTACAAAGTTGCAGTATGGCGAACAAGATGTTAAAAATTTCGACTGTGTCCAAAAAAAATGGCTTAAGCAGTCTTAATGTTAAATAATATATTGTACCTTACCTTTTTACCTCAACATCTTTAGTGTGTACTTACATTGCTTCGTTAAAATTTTCCTCTGGCACCATAAGGACAGGGAATCTTCCCAAACAATAAATTAGAGTTTTACTTGGATTGAGGAACTAGAAAACCAGGAACTATACAATACAAAAATCAGTCTATTAGCCATCATACATGGGGAAAAAAAAAAAATCAAACTAGATAAATGTTACTTAAAAGTAGTAGGATTTCTTAACTCTTAATAAATAGTTAGCAATATGTGTACTGCTTGTTTGCTGATTTATTTTGGTATTCTCTCCCAGATCAAAAACATTTTTATTTTAAGACTTTAGGTTTAGCTGTAGTTCAGCTGAAACACACTAGTTGATGATTGATTCATTAGCTGATGAATATTGTTTCATTATTTAGCTACAAACTATAATGAACCTCTCATCAAAAAGAATGCCAGATCTGTGTCCTGATTGTCCTGGCTACTGTTCTGTCTCTTCTTGTTCTCACTGACTCAGCTACATTCTGTGAGGTAGAGAGTTGTGACCTGATGCTGCAGTTGCCGTTCACAGAACTAAACTACATCATGTTGCTAGTGCAGGAGCAACACAGTTGTGAGATCAACAGCTTTGGTTTGGAGACTGACGTTGTCCATTGATCTTGTACTGTTCCTGCAGTTTGAAGAGGGGTACAATGTATGTTCTGGAATACTTACTCCATTTTTTCAAATATTCATTTCAAAGGCAACCCACTGAAGGTCGATCCCGTGATGGTGGTTTACGTCTTGGAGAGATGGAACGGGATTGTTTGATAGGTTATGGAGCCAGCATGCTTCTCTTGGAGAGACTGATGATTTCAAGTGATGCCTTTGAAGTGGATGTTTGTGGACAGTGTGGTTTGCTGGGATACTCTGGCTGGTAAGTTGTCCAGTGCTACACAGTAAATATGGCTCTGTGCAACAGAACTTTCTCCTTGGCTATAGTGCTTCTCAGTTTTCAAGTGCTCACAGACACCAATTAACAGTCCCATGCAACTTAAGCAAAAGAGTGTCAATGTTCTAAATTGATATTTGGAAGACTGGTGACAGGAGATGGTTCTTTCTTGTGGTCTGATTGAAGATAGTACTAAATTGAGATCCAGTTTAGTAGGGGAGAGAGATCTCCAGAGATCTCTCCTGTTGTGGGAGCACAGGTATTGCCATCCACAGCCGTGGATCCAGCTGTGCTTGTGGGAAAGGCTCCTTTCAGTCTGTCTGCTGACTTCCATCCCACCCTTGCAAGGGATTATCAAACGCCCAGTTACATCATCTGTTTTTTGTGAAGGGGAGAATCACTGTGTCAATGTACTTGACATTTCTGCCATCAGGAATGAGGTGACTAGCTATGCTGGTCACACACCTCCCTGGTACAATCGCATGACGAACCTCACAAGGCTGAAGAGAGAGTGGGCACAAAAGAATAGGAGAAGAAAGCAACATCCACTGCTTTCTTGTTCTCTAGCTATGGAGTTCATCATACCATACATGTGCTGTGCCCCTCCCAAATGCCTTTGGCTTTGTAGTCTTGTAAAACAAGGAGTTCCTCTTCGAAGCATCAGACAAGTGCACCGATCCCATGTTGGAATTTGAGAGGCACGCAGCTGTTTGAAAATTCAGATGGCCATTGCCCACCTGCATTGTCCCTGAGCAACTTCTCTCTAGACTAGCTAATGGTTTTGCTGTCTTAATCTGAGACCTAAACCAGTACTGAGTTTGTCTCCAACAATCAAACTTTTTTCCTGTAAGGGAAGCATAAAACTGTATGTCAAAGCTCTGTGGAGCTCACCATTTGTAAAACTATTATGGGCTTTGCTTTCGCCATCTTTTCAGGAGTTTTGAAATGCTAGATTTGAAGTTACCCTGTAGCATGCTGAAAATATACCACTATTATTAGAAGATAGGCAAACTGCTGGTTATGTTCTTTAGAGGTGAGGGAAACATTTTGCTTTAGCTTGGTTTTGTTTTAGCCAGGCAGAAAAACAGACTTATGAGACTGATAGGAATTTGAGATACAACATTCTTGCAAGCTTTGCAAAAACGGGTGACCTGGAATCCCATGACTAAGGGAGGAAAAAATAAATGGCGTGAGTTCAAGTTACAAGTTACTCTAATATTTAAGGCGGGGAAAGATGGAGAGTTGGAAAGAGGAGGAGAAAGATTAATTTCTAAACACCTCAAAATAACATTGTTGGAAACTTGCCACATCTTGGATATCAATATTAATCTATTGGGAGAGGCAGGAAATTGAACTTTATTCACTCTAGGCCTTCAAGAGTGATTTTTTTCCATGATATAATGAAGTAGGAAAGTACGGTGTGTTCTCAGTTTGTAGGTGTGTAAAAGTGACAGCCATTGTTTCTGCCCTTGGTCAGACCATTCTTCTAAGCATGTGGCTTCTGGCCAGAAACCAAGCACCACATTTGTCTGCTAACAGCAGCAGTTCTGCTCCTTGTGGAGCAAGAGTTCAGACACGTGTAATCCAGAGGCGAGAAGAGGCCTCCTCTGTGCATCCTGTTGTGGTTGGTGATTTTTACTTGGGCGTGGCCCTGCTGGCTCTTGTGCGATAACTCTTTTTGAGAGTCCTGTTTTGCTTGAGTGGGTGTTCACTGTATGTAAGAACCGAGGCCTTTTTCTGATCCAGGTCTCTTAAAACTACTACAATGCAAATAACAGTTGAAGGAAATTGTGTGAAAGGAGGGACATGCCATAAGGCAAACAACCAACCGCTTCTAACAGTGTAAAGTATTGCCTTAAAAAGAAACTCGCGTGCAGATGTGGCTCAGTTATTTTTTCAATAAGACCTTGACTTTCAGAGCAGTCCTTGAAGATTTTCAGAGTCCACAGGAGGTGAGGATGCCTTGAAGAAAATTAGGAGTTTGAACTTTAGGAGTAAGATTACATTTTATTTTTAAGGTGTTGTCAATACATTTTATTTCTTTGAAGTTTGTAGCAAAGCTTAATAAACCCTTAAATAACTGTGAAAGAAACTACTGTCTCAGACAGAGCCAGACATTCTTGCAATCTGATTCTGTGAAAAGCTGTCTGATGTGTGAGAGTAATCAGTAAGAGGAAGTTTCTGTGAAATTATATGCTGTGTCTACCGGTGGCTGAAGCAAGTGGCCCTGTAATGAGCATCACAGTAGAGACCAAGTCATTAAGAGAAACTTCCAAACAGGCCTTTTCAGTGACTCTGGCGTTAATAAGACATTGCTGCGAGAAACCTTTTAGAAACATGGTTGGGTGGCTAGTGTTAAGGGCACACATCTTAAGGAAGATGAGCCCTTCCTCTCAGACAAGGACTAACCACTGGGTGTGTTTTTCTGCAAGATATTAGCGGCAGATCAGTGTTGGGGCCTGAACTGGTATTTTTGCAGAGGAAGGACGCTGTTGTGGCAGTTGACAGAATTTGTCCCTGTAAAAATTGCAGTTGAAACTTACTATGATGTACTGGTTTTATGCAAATTTTCCAACTTTGCTGTTGTACAGATGTTCAGAGGCAGGACTCCGCCTAATTCAACAAGCAGAATTTGGTCCTTTTTTGGTGATACGTTGAGGAGTTACTCTGACTGTGAGCTTTTTAATGTATACATGAAGAAAAATTTTGTTCCTGTTTCAGATTCAGCCTTGATACAATCGCCATTTCCTAACCAATTCCCAACTAGTCCCTAACTAGTATCAATTCTAGTACCAAATGGTCTTTCAAGTACTTGTTTCTGTGGTCTCTGTTTGACAGAGTTTTGTGCTTACTGCACCTTAACCTTTCTGGGTGGTCCCCATCAAAGTACAAAGCAAGCCCAGAATGGTGTAGTGAGTAGTCTCTGCTCCTCAGTCTCTAGGAGCTGTAATCAGATGCCAGACATCTCCTCATAGCAAAAAGGTTGAATCTCATCAGGCTTCCACAGCTGGCAAGGCTGTTCCTATTGAGAACAACTGCTTGCTTCTTGTCATCAGAAAACAGCTCCTGTTTAGGTCACTTCCTCCCACCATAAAAATGTACCTATCCCTATAAATATGGACTTGGACAGTAGTCCAGCAATAAACCTGCAGTTGAGGTCTATTCTGATTTAAAGGCCTGCTAACATTTCCCTTGCCTAACAGTGTCTACAGGAGAGAGCATATTCCAGGGAAACACCTAATTCAGTCTAGTAGCTTCTTACTGCCTATAGTCAGATTTAGACAAAGCTAAAGCTATTACTGGGAATAAATAAAGGTGAATTCCTCATCACAAACTGCAGAAATGTAATTTAGACTTCTGTACTGTTGGTTAAAAGTTTTCTTAGTTTAAAGAAAAAGAAAAAAAAATGTGAAAGTAAAGGCAACTACAGTTTTCTTGGGAAATAACCAACTCTTTGACATGCTCTTAAAAGCTGTTTGTAAAAGAAGTAGCAGACTCTGAAAAAGTAATGGAAGACTAATGCCAACCCTTATAACCAAGAACTTTACCAACTTTATTGGACCTGTCCCCGCTGAATTCCACATGCTCTAGGTCAAGTTGGTCACTGGTAACAGAAACAAGACATTGGCTTTATTGTAGATGCTGCCTCTCAGCCTCATTCTGTACCACAGAAGCTTGCAGAAGTTTTGCTAATTCTTCCTTAATTGGATCTTCAGACTACTATAACTTTATACAAGGAAGATGAATTTGAAACACAGGAACAAAAAGAGAGCTTTGTTAGACCAGTAGGAAGTACTAAGTCACTCTCTGTTCCCAAAGAACTGGGTTTCCCAACTTTCTAAAACCAGCGGATGGAATATACAGAAGAATGAGGACCTAGGGAGGTTGGAAAATTTTATCTGTAAGAATTATATTTAATTTCCTTTGTGTGTACACAGAGTAAGAAACTAAATAATTTAAGCAGTTTCTACGGCCACTGAATTTGAGTCCCAGTACTGGAAAGATGGCTGAGTGACTAGCCTATATGTTCCTTGTGTAGTCAAGTTTATATGACAAAAATCCCTTTCCTCCAGAATTTTAAGATCGTTATTTGAGCAAAGAGCACAAAGAATATGTGTTAAAGCAGTTTTACTGGTTTTCTAACTTGACTAAAGCTCTGACTATTTACACATCTGTAAGGTGAGAGGTGCATCTTTTCTGGAAAGTGAAATTGCATATAAAGAACCTTCTTTCTTCTTGCGTCTTCTTTTTGTGACCTATATATAAGACAGAAACCAGACCATTAACCATTTTTTCAGAAGCACTTAGCTTTGTTCACATCCTTTCTGTCATTAAGCAATGCTGAATTTGTGTTGACAGTTATGTGAATGGTGAAGAAGTAGAAGCCAGTCCTGCTCAGTTCCTGAGCGTTGTGATTGTCCTCCAAGAAAAGTGCAAGTTTAACATTAAGCTCCTGTTGACTTCAGTCGGATTATTTAAGGGCTTAAAGTTATGACTTACTTAAAGTGCTAAAATGTGGCTCAAGCACTTTGCGCTTCCTAGGACTGAGGCCACTTTTTAAATGGAGGTGGACAAAGAAACCACTGGCAATTGTTTCCTGCAGAAATTCATTTATGGACCAACTCTGACTTTCTTCTTATTTGTTTCCCTAGGTGCCACTACTGCAAATCGTCGTGTCACGTGTCTTCCCTGCGCATACCTTATGCCTGTAAACTGTTATTCCAAGAACTGCAGTCAATGAATATCATACCTAGGCTAAAACTAGCCAAGTACAATGAATGAACAAGATGAAAAAGATGGGAAAATGTACCTCAAGAATTGAAATCCAGCATATACAACTGGGAGGTTTCTTAGGTGAACGGGAATAACTCTAAAACCTGAGTGGGTAAGAAGGGAGGTGCAAGACAGTAAGAAATCTTTCTTACATATCCTCCCCATTTTTAAGTTGCCATGGAAGAGTCCATCAGTAAAATAGGAGCAGTCCTAAAAGCCTTGATTAGTTGTGAACAGGACATGTGGGAATTGTGGAATAAGGCCATGATCCAGCAAAGTGTTTGGATTACTTCAGACAATCCCATGCTTGCTTTTGATGAGAAGTTCTTTGCTGGACTAGCGCTCAAGCTGAGCTAAATACACATCTTGTTCATAGCGGTTAAAAATGTTTTCCAGACCAGTGTAATATGAAAGACTAATAAACGTTTTAAATAATACTGGCTGAATATGTTGATAGTTGTGTGAGAATGGAAAAGCCTTATAATGTCTAAACCATTTTCCTATTCCTGAAGTGTTTAGTTAAAACGTTGAAATTTTCTTAAGTAGTGTCAAGCTTAGAGAAATTAAACTACTTTCTCCAGAACTTCATATCAGACATTTTGAGTGAGATTTCAGTATGCAGGTGCATTTGTGTGCAAGCAATGGTGTGATTGTGCAGGTAATCTGCTTTCAGCTGAATGTACTCAGTTTCCACGAAGTTCAAGGGAGGAGGTGACTGCTTACGTAGCAAGTGCATAATTCAGTTTACAGATGCCCTTTCAGCTTCTACGGAGTGTAGTAGATTTGATAATACACTGGCTCAAAGCCCTGAAGACATGGGCTGCAAACACGAGTAATGATATATGTTGTCATAGGACTGCAGAACTTGTTTAATATATGGGCATAGCTACTTTTTAAGAACAAAACCAAACGTACGAAGAACAAGAAATCCTTCACTGACAGTGAAGCAGGTTTGAATGACCTGGAAGGATTTAGAAATGGAATAGCTGAATTTTTTTCATGAGATCTAAGCCTAGAACTAAAGCAGCAGATGAACTAAGAGTCACTTAGTACCCTAAACTCACTTGAGCCCTTGCTTAGCAAAGGACGCTGTTAACTTTTAAGCAAAGGAGTAGTCCCACTGAAATCCGCATGAAGTCTGTGCATGTTCATTTGCTTCAGTGCAAAGCAGCACTCTGGATCAGTGAGGATGCAGAACACTGCCTATCATCTGAATGTCCTGAGTTGCTCTTTGGCTCCTCATATGGCTGAATTGTGCATGCTGATCCTGTTGATCCTGACACTGTTCATGCAGTCATGTTGCTGCTGTTCTCTTAGCTGTTAAGGAGCATCGATGAGCATCAGCCTGAGTAGGCTTGCTTTTTAAGCTTCCACCAAAATGCTTGAACTAGTAGTTTTGTGTTTGGCCTTAAAAATCAAGTCTGAAGAAATAGATTCTACTTTTCTTTTTTCTTTTTCTTTTTTCTTTACAATTGGACTAATGACAACACAGATGTCAATGCAGCACATTTGGATTGGAAAAGCTCTTGAAGCACCTCTACCAGGATCTGAATAACTCAGGGCTATTTACAACGAGTTGTAAGAGAGTGACTGCTTTGAACTGGAGGAAGAGGTTAACCAGAAGCCCCAACCAAATGAACAACCTGTGCTTTGGTGCCTGAGATGGCCCAGCTGCAGCTCAGGAGCACCAGCAGAGGGAGTGAGCCTCTAAGGCTACGTGCTGGCCTGCACCAGGGAATCCTCGCTGAGGATTCTTGCCTGCTAATCCTCTCTTAGGTGGTGTCCCAGGTTGGGTGGTTGGAGCTACAGGACATGAAAGACTGTGCAGAGTGTACAGTTACACCTGTGAATATTTAAGCAGATACAGCAGAGATGGAGGAGGAGCAAAGGAGTGTGCTCATGAGTAACCCCACTGAGAGAACAGGTCTGTGTGTGGACTTGAGGGGAAACCTTGCAGCTGGTTTACCTCAAGCTGGTGAAAGCGTGGGAATGAATGGTTTTGTGAGGCTGAAGGAAATCCTCTCTAATAGCTGAAGTTTAGGAGGAAAGGGGCAACCTTAAGAATGGTGGATCCAGTAGAACATAGGAACGAGACATGTCTGGCAGTAAATGGGGGTCACCCACTATCAACTAAGCTGGTGATACCTATATCAGTTCCATTTCCACATCACTGTTGCGTAACCTAAGCCTGTACATACACAGGAGGCTTATTTGAGTTGAAACTCTGATTTTTTAAGTTTTGCCTCCCTCTAAGAGGCTCCCTAAGTTCCCTCATAATAGACACATGCAAGTAATCTCTTGGCAATGGAATAAGCATTACAAAATCAGCAGCAGAAATGGAACAAACCACTATGGATTCCTAGAATATGGTTGGTAAAAGTGGCAAGGAATCTTGCTGCAGTCAGGGAAAATTATGTTGCGTGGACTGATGAGGTAAAATTCATTCTCAGAACCGCAGAGCTGTCGCACTACTCTCCTCTGGTGAGCCTCATCTTTGCAGCCCTTTGAATTATCTTGCCAGACAGTCTCCCCTCCCCCCCTTTTTATACCGTGAATGCCTTCACAAAGAGGTCTTATGTCAGCTCGCGGCTGTACGGCCGCAGCTACACTTGCCCAAATCAACCCTGCCATGACTCTGTCTAGCTGCCAAATTACATACGATATTCTGAACAACACTGGACAAAATCTGAAGGCTTTAGAATAAGGAAGCTGTGGCTGGAAAACTACCATAAAGTTTTCATTCCATTGCAACTTCTTCATTCCCTGTATGCAGTGTCCAGGAGAGGCTTTCTGGAAATGCTATTCAGTGTGAAGGTCACGAGCGTTAGTCCCAGCTGAAATGCCGAATAGTCCTCCTTCTGATAGGAGCTAGAGGTGTGTGCTGCTGATAGAAAAGATACCTAACTCCATACAGGGTGTCTTAAGTTGCCATTTACTGTGCAGATAAAGGATTAGAAGCTGTGTACCCTGTTGAACACTGTACATGTCCAGCCCTACTGTTCGGTTGTGAGAAACAGAATGAAGCCGAGGCTGGGCTGCAGGATGCAACGGGGCAGAGGAAAATTCAGGACTTTTGGCCTATTCTGGAACTGTGAGCAAGGTAGGTCATTTGTTTAGGGTTCAGGAAAACAGCTGCACTTCAAATCATTTACATAACCCTTGCTAGTTTTTTTACTTTTTTTTTTTTTAAGGTAAATGTGTCCAAACATAGAAACTAGAAAAACAAGCTATAAAGAAAAATGAAACCAGATTGGCTGATTTTGGCATTCAAAGAGGATGTATTATGAAATATAGACATACTGAGATGTAATAATTTTAAGATGTAGGAAGTAAAGAGCTCCCACTAAGCACAATTGGTTTTGTTTGCAATGTCCATATCCCTGTTACAAAGAAGCTTCAATGTGCAGCAAAGAGAGCTTTTAATTCTTTGGACTCCTTACTTGTTGATTAAACAGGAAGGGAAACGAAGGAAAAACATAGACCCATGATGATGAGAAATCACTCTTTTCTCATGTTTTCTAATGGTAAATAGAAAAATATCTGTGGTTTATAGCAAAATGGGAGTAGATCATAATTAAAAGCCTATGAAGACTGAAGCATATTTCATTGGTTAGTGATAACAAATGGCAATCTAATGAATAGTGCTGTGTGTCTGAAAATGGATTTGCAAGCCCTGTTCAGACCACACCTGTAAAGCCTGATGGCAAGAATAGCTGGCGTCACACAGCTGTGAAACCAAACTAGAGGGGCTGAAAATGTGTCTGTACTTTCTCTGCCTTGAGGCTCCTGAGGACAAGGGTGGCCATAATGTGATGCAGCACACGCCTTGAAACAACCTACCTGGCTTGCAGTCTTCCCACGTGACCCACAGGACCCTCCTCAGCCGTGTGCCAGCACAGGCACCTCTGGAGCTGTGGCACAGAGCTGGCTGAACGCTGCTGAGAGCCCGCTCCAGCCAGGCCTCTCCTCCCGTTGGAGCTGAGGATTGTTTTACAGCCCGTCGCCATTTCAGCAGGGCCATGGGGCACTTGATGAATTCCCACCTCTGAAGAGGACGTGACTTGCCCAGGGCCACAGAAAGACTGTGCCAGAACTGGGATCAGGGCTCCACGGTCCCCAGGAGCCAGACACGTGCTTGCCTTAAAACTAAGCACTTCATCAAACCGTAAAATCCAGCCAGATGGTGACTCTTTGCTATTATCTGGATCAGTGCTGGGAGGCTTAACGTGTGCAAGGCACGGTGAGGATGCGGATTCCGGTTTCTGTGTCTAAGGCTCAGAAGCCCAGAAAATGGATCCATGTTTTAGACCTAAATTGTGCTAGAAACATGAACATGATTGAACGCAAGTTCTGACTTCAGTCCATTCTCTTCATGGAGTGTTTCCATCTCAGCATGGACCCAACCAGTTTCAGTGGGTGAGCTCTTTCTCTGGGAAGTTCTTTCAGTGGAGTTCTTTCTTTGGGAAGGGATAGAGAAGTGCAGGAATAAGGACAACTATTTTGTTAGTCTTACTGTGCCCTGGATATGTGGCCCCAGTCAGACTCTGTGCTTTCAGGTAGCAAAGACTGCATGAATCAGTTTTCCCTCTCAACATTTAAGAACTCCTCATATGAATCTAGGAGGCAAAAATACACCCTCCTTCCTTTCTATACATATGAAAATACATCCCAGAACACCAGAACTCTCAGTTAAACTCTCCAAACCCAGTCAGAACCAATACAGAGAATTTCTAAAGATGGAATTTTTAGAAAGCAGTTTGTGTGGCTTTATTCCTGTCTCAAAATAAACAGCAAAGATTTTTGTGGTCTAAAGCAGCAAATGGACTTAGGCCTTTGTTCCATCTTCCAAAAAATCCTTCCAAGCTCCTGAGCCGCCCATTGCTCTTTGCATCTCACTGCTGGGGAAAAAAATTAAAAAAAAAACCCAGCTATATATTTCTCCTAATTGCAGTTACCCCTTTACTTGTTGGTGTCCTGGGGCAGGTACCTCTGAGGTGGTTCCAGTGACCACATATTTTTTCCAGTAACTTGGTTGTGCATGTCCTTGTCCCCTCCTCCCAGTCAGTATATAAGCAGAATGTTAGTTTCAAATCAAAAGCAATTCCCTGCTGCTAACTGCAGCAGAGCCTTTGTCTTCCACTAGCATGAGTTTTGGGGAGCTACTGTGACCTATGCATATGCTTTACCATTCCAGACGGTGCATGGTAGTTATTGTCTACTAGACAATAAAACATTGCAAACAGAAAAATAAAAACTAAGAAATGAATCAGTGTGCTAAATAGTGAAGTTCTAATTTCGTGCTAAAATTGTGTTCTAATAATGGAAACAGTTTTCCCTTGAACTCCTGGTGAATCGGAAGCAAACTCTGCATTCAGGCCTCCCCCTGCCAGTCAGAGGCAGGCACTGAAGGTAATTCTCCGTGCTCCAGGCGGATCAAAAGAAGCTCATTATCAGTCGATCATCTAAAAGGATATGACAGCTTCACGTCCAGTTGTTCGGCAGCTGAGATGGAGTCTGGAATGGATCTTTTCTGTGTCTGTTGTCTATAACAGCTTTTAGGGCTGGCTCTTCTTCCAACACACAGTACAAATCCGCTGGTAACTAGTACCAGCCACACACAACAAAAGCCAGCTAAATCTGGTGTGAGCTCGGAAATCGATGACTGCTTGCCCTTTTCTCATACTCAAGTCAGCAAGTGTCTCCCAGACCCAGTGTTCTGGCCAGCAGCCCTGGGGACAGGGGTTCTCGATTCCTCTGTCTACCCAGAAGAGTGAATTCCCTTCCTCCACGCGGACTGACCAGTGACCAGTGTGAACAAGATAGTCCCACTGATTCGTTTTGACAACACTGGCACTGCACTGCATCATAAACCTGAGAACTTGGGCTGAGCAAAGTTCCTTTCACAAGCATTAATAAGAGGAGATCATTTAAGGCTGACATTTGCTCATCTTCAACGAAACTTGGTTTCAGACATATCTACAGTTACAGCAAGCCAGCCAAAATTCAGGTTACTTTTCTTTCAAGCTAAAAGGAAGGTGCCCCCTGCCCGGTGCATGTGCAATCCATCATTTGCATGCCTCTGCTCTTCTGCTGCTTTTCTCCCAGATACCTGCATATGTGCCTGTCTTAGCCACTTTCGTGTGGTGCTTGTGTCAATTAAAGCCTTTTGAAGGAATCGGTGCACGTGTTTACACAGGCAGCCTTTTGATGTTCCTCTTCCAGTTCCTGCATCTGTCAGCATCATGTTCCCCAAGCACATATAGAGAGTTGATTCCAGAAGTCATCTGTCAGCTTACTCCGTATCCTGTCCTTCACCTATACGAATAGCTTCCTCAGGGGTGTTAATATATGTAAAATAAAGTTAACATTTCCTGTTCTGGTAATAAAGATGAGTAAGTGGGAAAGAGAAGCCAACACAGAAACGAGATCCTTCTCTGTTTCTTCCACGGGATTTGCCCAGTAGATGAAGATAGCAAAAACAGAGGAATAGAGCTGGGAAGGAGGGTGGACAGAAGCGTGGGTTCATACTGAGAGGAGGAGGCTGCTGGCTCAGGCAAGAAAATATGGAACCATTCACAAACTGCAGCCACTGCGAAAATAATGAAGTGTCACTGTGTGTTTGGCTGTTGTCAGCAATCTTACAGCCTGCACAGAGATACATCAGATCCAGAGGGATCCCCTGAGTCACTGAAGTCAGATCCCTGGTATTGCATAGAACTATTTTACATGACTCCTTTCACAAGCAATTTACATCCATTCCTAAAATTAATGCAGGCTCTTGTCCCTGATAGTCTATGGGAAAACTTCTGTAGAACTTCAGCCTAAAGTTGCCTTTAAATAAAATTAGCTAAATTAATAGATAACAGTTTATACTTTTTTGTTCCTGTGCCAGTAGTTTTCTTTTGTTGAAAACACTTTTCTTGGTTTTTTCCCTCAAAATATTTGTTAGAGTTTGATACAGATATTCAGAGTCTAGTACCAGCATAAGGGGCTTTTTATGGCAAAAAATGTTTGCGTGGTCGCAGCCTACTGGCACAGTCAGCTGCAGAGTGGGAGATGAGAAACGTGCTTTTTGGAAAGATCTTAAATTCTCTGGGTGATAAGTTGATATGAACTGCCATACTTCCTCTCTGCTCTGCTTTGCTAAATCATCAAAAGAAACTACTTATCCGTCGGTCACCTAAAAGGGTATGTCAGCTTCGAATCCAGTTGTTCAGCAACCTGTAATGTGTCTTCTGTTCCCTTGACGACACTGCTCTTCCCTCCATGCACCAGCACAAGTTTGTATTCTTCCTTAAATAAAGGTGGTGTTCTTTTCACAATAACAGCAGCGTCCCTCTCCACTAAAAATGCATCATCTGATGCAGTGTAGGGTTAATGTCTGTATGTTTTATGGCTTGTAGATGATCTGTGTAGGCAAGAACTTGGAGTGAAAATTCCCAGTTGTGTACTTTTTGCATCCTTGCTGAGACCTGCCCATTGTATCAAATTGAATCCTGCAGCCTACATGTTAAACTACATATATATATATATATGGTGACTTGCAGTGCTTCCATCTGAAAACGACCAGGAGATGCTCCATGCTTTCAGAAGAATCAAGTACTTTTTCGTAAGTGTCACGTGGGATACCCAGAAGCATGTGATTCTTTTTAAACAGGTAAGCGAAGCCCAAACAAGAAACAATAATGGAGCTATGGAAGTGCACCGAGGTGATCTGAGACACTGAGGGGGGACTAGGTAAGCAGGAAGGCAACAGCATCGACATATTCCACAAGAATATGGGGACAGGAACTAACCTGGAAAGGCAGGGGGTAAACAAATTGCAAGAGTACGTCTGGTCTAACAGAAGTTCTGATGACTACACATCATCTCCTGTAGAGAACATACACCTTTGCATCATGTCAAAGAACAGCCAAAGCCTCTAGATATCCAGGCTGCACTAAATCCCATCCCTCTCATCGCCCCCCGAAAGAGCATATTCCTGTGTTCACACATCCTATATTTTTATTTTGCTCGTCTCTGGAATATCAACTACACGGGACATCAGTGAAGGCCGAATTTCCAATAGCAGGTGTCTCACGCTCCCAGTAGCCAGGCCACTGCCTGCCGCTGCCCTCCCTCAGCAGGAGCGGGCACCTCCCCGTGCCCGGGAGCGATGGCGAGTGCCCGCGGGCTCCTGCCGGCCCAGGGCAGGGAGACTCAGTCTCCAGGGCTGCCGAGGGCTGTGACCATCCCCTGGAAGCCATGCGGTCACCAGGTAACTCCCCGCGTACCGGCAGCGCCGGTAGCATCTCCTGGTTTTTAAAGCAAACGCTAGTTTCAAGATCCCTCCGAGACGAGCGCTGCTCAAAGACAAAAATAGCCCTCACGTTTTCGTGGGGCTTCTGCCTCCCCACATGGCCCGGGGGCTTCCCTCGGGCTCCCCTCAGGGCTTGCACCATCCACGGTAAAGCCTTGGGACAAAGAGAAAGGGCGAAAAAATATAAAAAGGTGGGGAAACGTCCCCGTTTTGGCGCTGGCAATCAAAAATATCCTCACCCACACCGCAAGGCCCGCAGGGCGTTTAGCGGTGGGGCTGAGCGTGTCCCCTTCGCTGTGGGAGCGGGATGCCGGTCCCGATGCCGGCGGGTGTGAGGGAGGCGAGCGGGTCAGGGCCCCGCGGGGACGGCAGCGGGTGGCCGAGGAGCCCCGAGGAGGCCGGGGCGAGGGCGATGGGACCTGGCGGAGAAGGCCGGAACAGCAGCAGGAGCCGCGGGCCGCGCCGTCGAAGGGAGGCGGTGGCACAGGGCCCGCCGTGCCCGCCCCGTCTGGGCCCCGGTGCGCTGCAGCCTGGGGCAGGACCAGCCCAGCGGCACACGGGCGGTGGAGGGAAGGGAAGGATGGAAATTCGCCGTCGAGAAAGCGCAGAACCCTTGATTTGGGATGGAGTTGGTTTTTGGCAGAGAGGGGAGGCAGAGGGAGGAGAAGCATCAGCCTCCCCACTCCTTGCTCCCTCCTCGCCCGACAAGTGCCCGCGGCGGGCAAAGCCGGCCGGCCACCCCGCCGCCACCGCGAGGGCTTCTCCGCCGGCCCCGGACTCGGTTTTTGCACTGTGTCTCTCCGGTATTATTTTTACCAGCTTCCTCTCCGTGCACGCTGGGCTCCCCGCACCAAAACTCGGCCGGGAGGTGCGCACCGGCCGCCCCCCGCTGCCCTCCCGGCCCGCAGGGGCCGAGGTGCCCGCGGCTCCCCCGCCGCCGGCCCGCCTGGGGATGAGAAGGCACTGCGGAGCGCCGGGCTTCCCCTTTAACAACCTCGCCGCTTGTTTTGCTGTGTGGGGTTGGTGGTTTTGTTGTTTTTCTTTTTTTTTTTTTCAATAGTGATTCCAGAGTTTA
Source organism: Oxyruncus cristatus (assembly GCA_013399855.1). Lineage (NCBI taxonomy): Eukaryota > Metazoa > Chordata > Aves > Passeriformes > Cotingidae > Oxyruncus > Oxyruncus cristatus. Next base: position 1,505,839 of record VXAY01005783.1, on the reverse strand, counting down.
TTAGTCAAGTAAATATTGCACTGGAGAGCTTAAGTAAGAACACGGTTCATCTGTTCGATGATAACCGGTTTGTGGACGTTTCTAAGAAGGTGTATGATGCGATTCACAACATCAGGTNTGGTTGTTTTGCTTTGTGGGTTTGTTGGTTTTTTTTTTTTTTTTTTTTTTTTTTTTTTTTTTTCTCCCGAAGGGGAGAGGGAAGGGGGGTAGTCTGGGTGTAGGGAGGGGAGAGGGGGAGAAGAGTGGAAAACGTTGGCTCTGTCCATGGTCAAAGTAATTCAGCTATAATCCCCCTTTCTCTTCCTCTCCTGGAGCTCTATTCATATTCTAATCACAGCTTTTCCTTCCCTAAACCAGCCACTTTTATCAGAGCCCTAGCTTTGCACTTTTACTTCCACTTCCAGCACATACAACCGCATGCAGAATAAGCAACTTTTTCCAGCCTCTGTCCTGCCTGCCTCTCCCCCCGCATTCCGCTAACCCGAAATGGGATCTTCGTATCCTCGGACTAAAGCTGAGAGGCAACACTAGTTTGAAAACGCACCCGTTTGGTTCTTCATTTCTCTTGGCAGTCGGAATCACCCACCCCCCTGCTTTCCGCCGGGTCCCACGGAAAGCTCTCCTGGCCAGCCGCTTTGCACTGCCAGACAAGCCGGCGGTGGGCAGCCCCCACCCCGTCTTGCCCTCGCTCCCTAAGGCCCGGGGGACACATGGGAGTCCCTGCCGCAGGTCTGCACCATACGCCGAGATATTGGCTACTTCCCTCTGCCCTCACGCCCCCCTTTCCTACCCATACATATCGCCTTTTTTTTTTTTTTAATCTACGATAAACTATGCTTACAAGATATTTGGGAAGCTGTGCGGCTTCCAATGCCATGTGCCCGCTAAGGATCCCAACTCAGAGCCCACCGGGAGGAGGAGAATGAGGAGGAGGAGGGGAGCTCGGCCGCGCTGCACGCACACTCGGCAGCCCCAAAGAGCACAACCCCAAACCTACTGCCCGTTTGAAGATCTAAGCCAATTTTGATCTCGGGCTGTAATGAGCCAAGGACCTTGGGTGGGGGCTGGGGGAGGGAAGGGAGGAGTGGAAAGACCGCTGGAACTTTAAATAAGAAAAACGTTTCTAATGCTCTAATAGAAGAGGGAAGTCGAAGTGTTGGGATTGCGTAGATCTAAGGCCCNATAGGGGCTCTCCACACCCCGGGACCTTGGGGCTCCCGTCCCGTCCATGGGAAGAGCATGCATTGCGGGTTGCTGGAGGAACCCGATATGGACTCCACAGGTAAGTCCCCCCCGCAGGCAGCGGGCTCCTCTCGCCCATCAGGGAGGACTTTTCAACTTGACCGTGGCGGCGGGGGCAGCGCGGGCGGCAGCGGGGGGGGCCGC